>OY744497.1:969962-1098297 GCA_963556185.1 Pseudopediastrum boryanum
GTGGGGGGGGGAGGGGGGAGGCAGCTAGCGCAAGGAGAAGGGAAAGAATTTGGGTACGCAGGGAGGGGGGTGGCTAGCACAAGCTGAAGGAAAAGGAGGGTGGAGACAGTGCGAGCTGACGGAGAGGGGATGCCAGATGACAGGGAGGGTAAGAGAGAGAGGGTCTGGGCTATGGAAGGCAAAAGAATGAAGTATAGTGTGTGGGAGTAGATATCAGATGGCGCTGCTGCAATCTGCACTGCAAGGCATATGCGGTTGGTGTTGGCATGCAATGTGGAAAGCAGCTCTTATTGGCATGAGCTGGCATCCTTACTCACCAAGCCATGCTGTTCCTCCTGGTCCTGTCTGGGTGCAGCAAGGGCATATGTTCAGCATTCACTTCCGCTGGCTGCATGCAATAGAGAACGTGGAAGCAAACCTGGGTGCAATGAGGACATGTCATTCATTATTGAAAAATGACTCTCAAAGGCAGGGTCAAGGGTGCAGGACAGCTTTATGACTGACAGTGGTTGCATATACGCAAAAACCTTTGGTGGCGTGCGTCTAATAAGGGAGTACACCTGGCATCTGACTGACAAAACAGTGAGCTTGTTGGGCACCTTGCTGCATGGCATAGAACATCGTGTATAGGAGGAATGCCAATCCATAAGAGTTCGCCCAAAGCGTAGGAAATAGCCCCATAGCTCATGGTAGCATTGTGGCGCCGTGAAATATCTTACGGAATTGATTGAATACGGGCACCTGTTGCCAGAACATGTCTGACTTATGGTGTGAGTGATCATGATTCAAGCTGTTGCCCTGGTGCTTGTCTTGTCCTGTAGGCGTCATGAAGAAATGTCCATGCGGGTGTTGGATCATATTGTTGATGAGGTGGGGCTGGACTTAGACCAGCAGCAGTTAAGGCGGATAAAAGATGCCATCAGCGGGGAGCAAACGCAAGGGGGAAGTTGGGGACCTGGCCAGGAGTATCTCACGCAGGTAAGGAAGGAGCCACGGAGCCTTAGGTTTTTGTCGTCTGCTTCATGTTGGTGGTACCAGGCAGCCTTTATATTAGATTAGAAGTAAAATATAATGTTGACAATATCAAAAAATGTCTTTTATAACAAAAAAATCAATTGTTTGTTGTTTGCCCTCCATCTGCATGGCTCGAATGTCCATGAACCTCGTCGTGAGCCCCTAGTTTGCACCCCTGCAATTGTGCCTGTACGGGCTCTGACAGGCCAAGCTTGGAGGGGCAGACAAGCTTGTAGGGTAGTTGGTCTCAGACTGTTTAGTAGATACTGCTGGCTGGGAGGCGTTCCTGAGATAGGGCATGGTGATGAGAGGATGGTTATCTTTGTTTTCTTTTTACCACAGCGGTCCTCAGCAACATGTGAGATGGTTATCAATGGACCTTAGTTTGCTGTAAAAAATTTCTTCGTCTCCTATTTAAATGATGGATGAATAGATTTGTTCACCCAGTTCATGTATTTTAGCTTTGTTGCGGCAGGGCTTTGGGCTGCCATGCAAACAGGCTTATGCTTCCCATGTTTTGTGGCAATCCACACATGGAGGATGAAATATAGACAGGACCCAATCCATGTGTAAGACTATAAGACGATCTGTTTTGGGCTTATAGGCGACTTACTAGGCTGCTGCTGGTGCTGGTGCTGGTGGCTGGGGCTGTTTCATGTAAGGGTTGGTGACTCCGGTGGTAGGTGGTTGGCTGGTGAAATCAACCAGACCCCTAACCTCCAACAACCCACAATAAGTATACCTAACCCTCACCCCCATCTGAAATGTGTGTTTGTTACTTTGTTTGCTGTAGGTGGTTTCCTGTGAGGGACTGGATGTAGACCGCTGGGATTACTTTGGACGGGACAGTCTGATGACAGGAGTGGCTGTAAGTTATGACTTTAAGGAGCTCTTTGGAAGCGCCAAGGTGAGAGCTTGGGGGTTTGGGGGGTTTCGGGGGTGCGAGTTTGGGGGGTTTGTGGGGTTGGGTTTTGGGGTTTTGGGAGTTATGACTATAAGGAGCTCTTTGGAAGCGCCAAGGTGAGATTTTGCTGTATGCGGAGCTGCATAGCAGCACATACAAATTCCCTCTGACCAGGGCGTGGTTGAGCAAACCCAGAAGGTCGAGAGAGGCCAAGTAGGTGTCTACTTGAAATGGGAGATCAGCTGCTTGTGGTGTAGATGTGATGGATTGGGTTGGAAGGTGGAGAGATGGTGGGGTTCTGATGCTTAGTGGGGCATGGTCGTGCCGGGGAGCTTACTCCTTCCAGAGCTAATAAAATCCTAAAGATTCTCGCGGTGTACAGGTATTGTGGAACGCAAAAAACGACACAAACAGGTTAAGCAAAAAAAGGGACATGGAACATGTTCAGTAGAAGGTGTCTGCATGTTGAGAGTGCCAAAAATGGAAAGCAGTTGGCCGTGAGAAACGTGTTAGAATGACTTGGTGACTCATCTGCCATGCCTCGGGAACAATGAGGGTTTTATTAACTCTGGTCCGTCAGTATGCCTAGTGCTAGCCTGGGAGCTGTTATTCCTGTGTGTTAAGGTAGCTTGATGTAGCAGCTGGAAGGACGTAGTGGTAGCCTTTTTCCTTTCGACAGTGATTCAGCCAAACATGAAAGTGCATGGACTGTTGTTTGTATAATATTTGAGTGCTCTGGAAGCCTGTCTTGACAGGCTGCAACTTCTGGCAGCTGCAAGTTAATGTCCCGGAGCCTTGCTGCATGCAATGGTTTAGGGCTTTACAACTTGCGCAGCCATCCCCATGCAGTCCCCACGATTCCTGCAAGCAAGTCCACCATAGACTGAGGTTCTGTCTAGTGAGCTTATATCCATGGTCCACTTGGTATATGAGTCACAGTTATCTGCCTGTGCTCAGGGAGCTGAGTGGGACATGCCCCCAGTCCAGGTCATGTGCCTGTGCAAGCAGAAATCTGACCATCTATATTTGCCCAGGCATATGTTGTCATACATGCCGAAGACAATTTGTATTCTGTTCCACCTCGCTGTTCTTTGCGACAGCTTGAGGAGTGGGGCCTATGGCACTTTTTGCTATGGCATATCATGAAATGTAATGATAATCCGCCCAGCACATCTTGTGCATTCATGAAATAGACCGACGAGCTAGGTATCCATCTATTTCCTTTGGTGGTTTGTCTCCCATGTCACAGGCTCTGTTAGGTGGTGATGGCAGAAGGAACTTGTGTTACAAGGCCTCTCTGAAGCCCCATGCTCAGGCTTTTGTGCATGACAGGTACCAGCTGTTTGACCAGATCTACACATGTGCTGCTGTGCGTGCTGCTGAGTGTATGGTGGTGGATGTTATGAAGGCGGCTAACCATGTCATACAAGTGCAAGACAAGCTGGAGAGGTGGGTGGATTGGGGGGAGGAGGGGGGGAGGAGGGGGAAGAGGGCGGGGGGGATACAGAGGGAGGGCTGAGAGGATAGGGGAAAAGGGAGAAAGGGCGAGGCGGAGAGGGAGGGGAACGAGAAAGGAATGAGAGAGGGCAAAAGGGAAATGACGGTGGATGTTATGAAGGCGGCTAACCATGTCATACGAGTGCAAGACAAGCTGGAGAGGTGGGTGCTTGAGGGGGGGTGGGTGGGCACTGGGATGGGGGAGGGGGGGGGACCGAGGGAAGGGAAAGACGGGGCAGGGGAGAGGGGAAGGGATGGACAGATCAGGGGGTAAGGGAGGTGGTGGTGGATGTTATGAAGGCGGCTAACCAGGTAATACGAGTGCAAGACAAGCTGGAGAGGTGGGTGCTTGAGGGGGGGTGGGTGGGCACTGGGATGGGGGAGGGGGGGGGACCGAGGGAAGGGAAAGACGGGGCAGGGGAGAGGGGAAGGGATGGACAGATCAGGGGGTAAGGGAGGTGGTGGTGGATGTTATGAAGGCGGCTAACCAGGTAATACGAGTGCAAGAAAGGTGGGAGGAAGGGAGGGGAATGAGAGGGGGCCAATACGGATGTAGAGTGGGATAGGTGGAGAGGGGAGGGGAAGAAGAGACAGTAGAAGCAAGAGAGGGGAGATAAGAGAGATGGAGGGGCAGGGAAGGCAAGGGTGGAAGATGGGGAGGAGGAGCCGAGGGGAAGGGGCAGAAGGCCGGATGGAGATTAAGATGGGAGGATCGCCTGGGAAGGAGGGCAAGGGGATGAAAGCCTGCCAGGCATGGAGGTTGAAGTAGAGGAGGGGGGAGGAGGGGGGGCCAGACTAGCCTGCCTGGAAGGGAGGAGAAGAGGTAGGCAGGACAAGCGCCAGCAAGATGAGGTAGGGGAGAGAAAAGGCACAATCAAAGAGACTAGGGCAGTGCGGGGGAGTGGGGAAGTGGAGAGTGAGGGAAAAGGGGAACAGAGGGGAGGGGAATGGGGGGGGGGGAGAGGAGGAGGGATGCGAGGGGGGAGGGGGTAAGTGCGGGGAGGCAAGGGACGAAAGAAATGAGGACGGAGGCAGGGAGAGGGGACGGAGGGACAGAGATACGAGGGAGAAGGGGAGCTTCTGCTGCTTACATGTATATCCATATTACTTGGAAGTGTACACACACCCTGCTGCTTCTGCTGCTTTTTATTGGTACCTGTACTTGCTGGTACATTCACCATACTGCTAGTGACCAAAGGTCTTCTTGCTTTGTGTCTGCCTTGCATAGTAGAAACTGCTGTTAGCTGTCTCAACCTGAGAGCATTTACTGCTTGCATTTTCCTGTGTTGAGGGCTTCGGAGGTTGGGTACAGGTAATTAAAGCAGGGGAGAGTGCGCACGAGGAAAGCAGGGTCTGTGTCATGCAGTGCTGGGGAAATAGCTACCCGTGTGAGCTTGTTGTAATGTCAATATATTCAAACGGAAAATTTTGTCTTGTTTAGTTGTAGTTGCAGTACACAAACTGCAACTACCTGACATCTGGGCAATTACCCAAACACCTGCTGATAGCATTTCCCTGTCATTTTTGCTTTCACAACTTGCAGTGTTGAGGGTTTCCTTACCCTTGATGATGACAGCCTGCTGTACAGCATCATGTACAACCCTAACACCCAGGACGCAGGCATCAGAACCGCCCAGGGTTTGATACAACGGCTGTGGTCAGGGGACCTATACCCTTGCTGTGGGGAGGTGGTGCTGCAGGAGGAGCAGCTGGCTGGAGGGTATTGGGAGCAGAGGAGGGTGGGGGTGGGGGATGTGGTGGAACATCAAGGGTTTAACGGTTTGAGGTTTAAGGAGGAGGATATTTATGTGGATGACAGGGTACACAGCATGTGCAAGTGAGTGGGGGAAAGGGGTGGTGAGGAGGAGGGGGGGGGGTGCAGGGCCTTGGAGAACCCTTTAAAGGGAACTAGGGGGTGCAGATTGGGGGGGGGGGATTTGTTGCGCATCAGGGGTATTATAGTGGTGTAAGGAATTGCGGAGGAGGAGGAGATTTATGTGGAGGACAAGGTACAGAGCATGTGCAAGTGGGGGGAGGGGTGGTTAAAAGCACCACGTAATTGTGTTATCGGAAGGGGAAGGAATGTGGCAGCAGTGTGGGACAAGGCCTCAGACCAATATATGCTATATGAATAGGCAAATATCATCAGAGCTGAAGGTGGTGGTGCAGGTTGGGGCAGAGGGGAGGTGATGGCGTGATGCTGTCAGGTGTGTTTATGAACCTGCAATGCTCTCAGACATACACAACAAAAATGCAGGACCACGCATGCTGTGCTTTTGTCACTGTTGCAACAGGAATCGCAGTGGCCACGTCGTGTTCGCTGCTACCTTGAGATATACTAGGACAGTGCTGCTCTGGCTTTGCTGTTTTTGTAGCGAGGGGAAGAATTTCCTGCACAGCATCTCCTTGTTATCAAAACGCATCCTGGCATTTCTGTGATGCCAGGCCATGTATGTATGGTGTGGGCCTGCTGGGATACTCTTTTTGGGCCAGTGAGGTTTCATTGGTTTTTAAGAGTCCTAACACTACCATGCTGTGCTGTTTTAGTTGATCGTTTTAACATGATGGCGAGTGACTCAAGACCATGCGTGCTCTCCTTTTGCTGTTTTTGTAGGGAGGGGAAGAACCCTCTGCACAGCATCCCCTTGTACAATGAAGCCCTGCAGCCCTACCACCCCCCTCAGGCATCATGGGGGCTCCTCCCTGATAAGCGCAAGATACGCATCATACTCAGGAGGAAAGGAGCTACCAGAGCAGAGCAGCAGCAGCTGGTGGATGCAGTACATGCTGCTTTCTGCAGTACGATTTTGGATTACTTTGGACCTGCGGTACAAGTAGAGCCACATGATGCATCACCTGCTGCTGCTGCAGAAGCAGTAGCACGGAGAAGTGCACCAGCAGTAGCAGCAGTAGCAACAGCAGCACAGCAGCAGCAGCAGTTTAGTGGTGTATCTGGCGGGTTACATGCCTCTTCTGTTAGATGCAGACAGAGGGAGGAGGGGAGACATGCAGTAGTACCTATGGCACCAGGGTCACCCTTGGCACCAGCAGCGTCACTGGGAGGTTCTACACAGGAGGTAACGGAGCCTTTTAGTCCCACTCAGTTACAGACGCCCCCACAACCAAAGAGGAGGAGGCTGGAAGCTGTGACTCCGATAATGGACGCAACGGCAGCAGCAGTAGCAGCAGCATTAGCAGCAGCAGGAGGAGGAACGGTTGATGGTGATGCTGGTGAGGGAGAGGAGGTGGTGAGGCGGGGGTGGGATATGGGGGAGTTGAAAGGAGGGGCTGTGGAAGACGAGACAGCAGCAGCAGCAGATTTAGCAGCAGCAGCAGTAGATTTAGCAGCAGCAGCAGACCCAGCAGCAGCAGGAGGAGGAGGACTAGGACCAGGTTTTGGTGATGAGGTGGAGGGGGTGGTGGAAGAGGTCAATGGGGAGCATAACCCTTTGCAGCTACGGGAGCAGAGATTGGGTGTGGGGGAACTGCAAGGTGGGGCGGAGGGAGACGCAGCAGCAGCAGCAGGAGGTGGTGGTGGTGGTGGTAATGATTGTGCAAGGGGGGTGCCACCAGCAGAAGCGACGGCAGCAGGAGGTAGTATTGTGGCGGAAAGGAGAGCATCTGCAGCAGCAGCAGCAGCAGTAGGAGGTGGTTGTGGGTTTGGGGCCTCGGGTGGAAGAAGAGTACCAGCAGCAGCAGCAGCAGATCATAGTACTGGTGCTGCTGGTCCAGCAATAGCAGGCCCTGGACACCGCGACAGAAAGGCAGGAAGGCAGATACCCATCGACAGCTACTTTGCTGCTCAGAAAAATTCTGCTGGAGGGTCTCTTAGTCCTCCTGCACTTGCTGGTGGCACTAGGGCTCTTTTCCCTCCTCCTGGGAGTTTACCTGATGACCACATTACTGATTGTCCCCATCACTGTGGGGCGCCTGAGAGGAGCCAACCTCAGCTCCATGGTTTAGATGAGGCGCGGGCTGAAGTGTTGGCTGTGTTGGAGAGTGAGGGGGAGGGCATCAGTGAGGTGGGGGAGGAAGAGGGAGGGGCTGGGTTGGGTGGTGGGCAGCAGGTGGAGGGCATCAGCGATGGGGAGGAGGAAGGAGAGGGAGGGGCAGACTTGCAGCATTTGGAGTTTGTGAGGAGCCAGAGGAGCCAGTAGCATGTAAAGCTATCTATGGGATGCTCCTAAGTTTGCTCTGTTTTTGTGCCGTACCCACATTTTCCACCCCAGGCAGCAGGCCTCGGCGGGGGGGGGGGGAAAGGGGGCGCAATAGTAGATGTCCCTTATGGCAGTTACTAGACAAGCAGCATAATCTGTGGCTTCTGCTGGCTGCTGGGATTCTAGCTCATTACCAAGCACCATAACAAGCATCCTGGTAGAGAGGGGCCTGAGAGTAAGGTAACCTGCCTACAGCGTGGCTATGGTATTCCCTGTGGTGTGGTCAGGGTTTTAGGCAGGAGGCTTGGCGCCGTCAGGGTTTTATGCATAAGGCTTGTCCAGAGACCTCCAGTTGAGTTGTTGCTACAGTTAGTGGTGTGACATGTGCACCCATGGATATGGAAATGGTAACGAAGTCGCCAATGACGCAGTTGAGATTCTGATAAGCCCAAGTGCATGCTACAGTTCCACAAGACCTGATTAAGAGAGCGTGTGGTTTGTCTCCGTCCACTCTACCTGGCTTCTCGTTGAGGGCGTATAGATATGAGCAAAGCATTGCTCAGCCCCAGGCTAGGAAAGCTGTGCCTTATCGCCCGTCACCTCCCTTGTGTCCTTGACTTTTGAGTTATGTCAATGCATGTCACAGCTCTGCATGTTGTCATGGTTGCACCCTGTAGCACTTATGGGTTGCGAGGGCAGGGGAGTGGTGGGAGTGCACCATACATGCTGGTGCTGCCTCTTTTCTTATGGTTGCTGCAGGGCTACTTGCTGCATGTTTAGACTTGCACATGACGGCTATTGGCTGTTGATTGGCTGAGAACGAGACATGAATGCAGGGACGTGGAATGAAGTTTGCATTTGTCTTTCGATGCTGCCTTGGACACTATGCGAGCATCGGCTGGTTTGTATGCAAGGAGGGGCACAGGCTGCCCTCACCCACATCAAGTGAGGGGCCGTGGGTACGTGCTGGCCAGCCTACCAGCTACCAACTGAACATTACTTGGTTGACCCGCAACTATTTCATAATTACTTGGTGAGCCACCACCCATGTGATCAGCCAGGCAATTGCCGATGCTGCAGGTCTACTATTAACAGGCTGTTGAAGATTGTACTTCTCAGTACTCAGGTGGTTTGGACATTGACTCAGGTTGAGGTTCATACGACATAGTCAGGTATGACAGTACAGTCAAGCATCCAGGCAGAACATAACTGCCGGGGCCATGTCGTCTGTGACTGTTCAAGCACGGTGGGGAACAATTGCATGTTCTCCAATCAAGGTTTTGGAAGCATTTGTGACATCTATCATAGTTAACATTGAAGATGAATGAAGAGATGAGGCTGGAAAGTAATCTATGGTGAAACGCTGCTGATGCATGTTGTTGAGGTCACTTGCTTGTGACTCAGGGGCAGCGGCAGCTGCATCTTTGCACCATGTGTGCTGCTGTGCAGGAATTACTTGATTTTCATTCTGAAGCAGTTCCTCTGTTCCTGTCATTGGCATGTGCACGCTGGTGATGAATATCTCATAAATGTGCATTGACATGCAGTGCATGACTATTGTATACAGGAAAGGGTGCGTGAACTGAGAGCAGGGTTGCAATTGCCCTTGTTCAGGGGCAGACTGTGAGTTGCCTTTGCTGGCATTTCCTTCTGTGCACTTACGTTCTCTGTGAGGTTCTCCAGGTTGAAGAGTCAGAGTTGTCGTGCTTCCACTGTCTGGTGGTTTTCTGTCAAAATTGTGTGCTGAGTTGGTTTTGGCCCTATGAGCTTCATTGGTTCCTAGGGACGTCCTCTTGGGCTAGTTTGTAGTCTGGTTCGTGGCGTGCGGATCACTTCAGTGCTGACTGTTTACTGACCTTTCGAAGCAGCATATCACCCAAGGGATCCTTAATTCGGATTGCTCGAGCATGCACGTGAACAGTGGGTTGCTTTTATCCACCAACTGGTGGTCCAGTCTGCATGTATAAGGTTCCTCTTAGGTTAGAGCCTGGACACGACGACCTCACTCTAACTTCATGTATGAAGAAAAGGATCTAGCTCATCAAACAAACATACCAGCAAGATTCCACTCACATAACAAACAAACAAAGGGCTGACACACTGTCAGCATATATCGCCAGTGTACTTGATTATATTATCCAAGACCATGCACTTCCAGGGGTTACTTCCAGGTGTACATGTACATTCAGCAGAAACGTGTGCTAGTGCAAGGCGTCAGACAGACCTAAGCAACAAGCAGAAGCAACATCACCATGCACATGCCCAGCAAAAGAAATTCAACGGCAACACCGGCAGTCGGGCTGATGCTCCTCTTGATTCTCCTTGGTCCTGCAGTGCTGCTGCGCTGTACTTCCTCAGTACTGCCACGCACCCCAGCAGGTAGTGCTGCTTAACAACACCAGCAGTATTGGTTGCAGATTGTGTCCTTGGCTGGGCTTGTGAATGCTAATCAAAAGAGTACTGCTTAATCAACGCTAGTCAAGGCTGGGACTGCCGATTAATACTGGTCAATGCCCGCCGCAAAATCAGAGCAGGATGCATGCTGCACGCCACAAGCTCCAGCAAAAATGCCATACAAGACATGACATGCAAGTGCAAATAGTATATGCAAACGGGGGAAAGGACTGCATGCCAGTCTCCAAACACACCAGTCGAATGACTCAGAACCATGCAAAATCTCAAGCATACAACAACTTCACACGTAGTACCATCAAATCACTGGGTGCACCGCCTGTGTTAATTGCTCTACGTCCCGTGCTGTACTTCTCACAAATGTGTTGCTGCTAGGCCAGCATGTCAAAGAACGGCACGCAATACATGCATGGCCGGTTAGTTCAAAAGGGTCTGATGCACACCCAAAACATGGAACCCCAATCCCACTGCAATCAGCCATGTATGTCCATACTGAGGACGCCCTGGCTGATGACATCGTCATCATGTTCATTCACTTAACCACATGTCCATCTTCAAACTGGTCCTGATATCAAAAAGTCAAGGACCAACAGTGGGCATCATCAATTCGTAAATCAACAAACTTGACCAGAAAGGCCCATATCTGACAAAGTAAACATGGGTCCAGCCGTTTTACCATTAAACTACCAACTGAAATGCAGCCTTTGCGATCAAAAGGAGTAGTCGCCAGGCCATCGAACCCGGATTTCTACAGGCCGAGTTGCCAGCTAGCATATGCATACCAGCGTAGAATGGAGCTTGAAGTGAATACTCTAAATCACGGTTGCTGAAGCACCATGTTAAAATCGACCACCTACAACCCCAACTTGCATACCATGCATGCAAAGCTCTCGCAACCACCCTCTTTGCTTGTCCCTCACATACTTTTTGGTTCAAGGTACACTCTACGTAACCTGTACCTGTATGTGTTTTACTTTACATCATGGTTTACCACTAGGGACGACGGAGTCATGTTTTCTCAATACAGGCTAAGCATATCAGACCATGCCGTGCCCAGAGATCCAAACCAAACCTAGCCACATAGAATGATAGCAGCCATGGACAACGATAGCCTTGAGGTTGGATCGAGGTAATCCAAGCAGGACATGAAGAAAAGCAGGGTTCTCATAAGGACCTGGATGGAAGCAAAATTAAAACAGGGTTCAGCGAACAAAGCAAGTTGCAGCCGGCACCACCCCAAACCTACCACCAGCCACCCTTTCCGTTTAGTTTTGAAAAAGCGTCTATCCACATCCCAAAACGTCCCACGCCTTTTGGGATCACTCAGTGAGCTCCACCCACATTCAAGCGATTGGCACACCTTCATGCCATCCTCCGTGCCTACATATCTCACAGGTTCCTTTGCAGACCTTTCCCAGCATCTTGTCACTCATTGCTGCCAACAGTGCAGCGGGGACTTCATTAACACAGCCTTTTTCAATCAATGTGCATGCTTGCCCCCTGATCGGTATGTCAAAACCCACAGCTAGCACAAACCCAACAGCTAAGATTCAGCAGAAACGGTGTGCTTGCAAGGCGTCAGGCACACCCTAAGACAGTAACATAAGCAGCAAACAGAAGCAGCATCACCATGCATGCATATGCCCAGCACAAAACAGTTCAACGGCAACACCAGCAGTCAGCGCTGTTAACGCAACGTTGCTCCTGGTTGATTCTCCTTGGTCATGCAGTGCTGCCGTGCCGGCACTTCCTCAGTACTGCCATACACACCAGCAGGTGCTGCTGAACAAAACCAGCAGTTGCAGAAATTTGTCCTTGGCTGCTTGTGAATGCTAATCAAAAGAGTACTGCTTAACCAAAGCTAATCAAGGCTGGGACTGTCAACCAATACTGGTCAATGCCACAAAATCATAGTACACGCTATGAAACCCCACTATATCGCAACTGCACTATATACACATAGCTCGGCATAATCCATACATCTAGGGTAATGAATAGACGCAAACTGGCCCTCGTTCAGAGCTGTCCCAACGGTGCCTTCCACATGCTACCAAACGAGCCAAACGAGCCAACAGAACCATATCACACCTGTAGGTGGCAGCACAAACAGCACGCTACAGCCACATGAGTAATGTTTATCACACACGCATGTTGCCACCGGAGGGCAAGTCATTGCTGAAATTGATCACAAGTGACCTACTCACTCGATAGATGTATTGATCAAACGACCCATTTTCAACTCTACAGCGTCCATACAGTCATGCTAACAAGGTCGGTGGATGCAATTTGACTGCAGAGCAACAAATGCCTGATGAGAGACGTTACCAGCCTTTTCTCCCATACTTTCATGCCACTCCATACCGAGTTTGAAGAACGCTAAGGCCAACAATCATGTATGCATCATAAGCACTGACCAGGTGCCGACATGTCTCAACTTTGCCAAAGGTCTAGCTGGGCCCCAAACAGATAGCAGCCAGCAGCTCTATCTAGGGCTCAAGCCTAGGAGCCATCTTCACAGCCCACTGGATCGGAGTGGGAGCAAAATCACCAAGATCGCTAGTGTCCTGGCCCGAAACAACAGCCCCACCCTCAATTGCTGCTCCACTTATCTCACTGGCTGTTGGCATACCCATTGCTGCTATGCCCTCTGTGGAGCTGGTCGAAACTGCAGCTGCCAGTACTGCTGCTGCTGGCACATTGCACAGCCGATTAGGAAACTTCACAGCAGCACATTGTGCAGAACATGCTGCGGCCGAGGGTTTAGTGACATTTCCTGCTGACAAATAGCTGCCTGCAATGGGTGAGCAAACTCTGATCTCATTCGCATAACTAGGGCTCACGGTCCAGTTAGTCCCAACGGTAAGCTGTACGAGCTGCTTGTTTGGTGCCTTAAGGAAGGTTGGAGCGCACAAGGTGAGCTTGGAATCATTGTCAACATCTACATATACATCCGGTATTGGCATGGCAGGGTTAACTTGTCGTGACGACATCATCGTTAACTTCTTCAGAACAATGGCATTGCCCCGGTTCCTGGACCCTGTTAACAACGAGTGGGCAACTCCTATGCCATCCACTGCGGAGCTGGCAAGTGTTGCATTGTATAAAACCTTATTCCCAAAAAACTTCAGATCTTCCCCAATAGCAGATGTATCGCTCATGTGCAGGGCACCCGCAGCTATGTATTCATCATAGTACGATACAGTGCCATCTTCAGCCATCACAGGATGTAGGTAACCAATAGCCGAATTACCTATGAATCCAATGTCCGAGAGCTCACAAACATTCAACGTATCCAGCATCATGCCACCGACTAAGCCAGTCTTTGCCGCATTGCTCTGGAACAATAGCTTTTTTGCTACCAGGGTCCCCCAAGGGGCCTGCAGGAGCCCTTCCACCCGGGCTGCAGTTGCGCCATTGCCAAAGAAAATGCTATTTGTTAGCACTACCTCATTGCTACCTGCAACTGCAAGGACAACCGGTATCCCTGCTGGAGCATTGAATGCCTCGTTAAGGCTGTTTTGAGCAAAGGTCAGCTGTCAATCTCTAATTTTTTAGCGAAGAGGACAAGAATGCCAGATACAGGTTGATCGTTTGCGTTGGCGGTACCACCACAAAGGTTCCTAGTAAAGGAAGAAGATGTGATCTTCACGCCAGCACCGCCGCAAACATTTATAACTCCTTCACCATAGACCTGGGCCCTGTTGTTGATGAAGCTGCTGGACCTGACAACTAGCGTGGAGGTGTCATTCCCCGGCTCACAGAATTGGCCCATAATCACCCCTGGGAAGGAAGGTGCCGCTATGTTCTTAACAAGCATCTTGTCCATCGTCAGCTGGATAGGTCCTGATGCAACCGCCCTGATGGCACCAGCACTACGATTGCTGCTGTGGTCCCAAAGTCGGAGAATTTTACTTGGACCGTGGCGCTGCCATTATTGAGGATGCTGAAAACGGGCTGTTCCACACCTGCTGAGCCCGAGCCCACCAATTCAGCGCACTTGGACCTAGGGCAACTGCTGGAAGAGCCTGCGATTGCCACAGATCGAGCAATCTCAAGGCCATAGCAACCAGGGGCCGCTGACTCAAACTAACAGGATAAGGTGATGGTGGGGCAGGTGGCTAGCAGAGCTGCTCGCAGGCCATCACAGGTTTCGACCTGGGAACATTGACCTGCAGAGGCAATGGGAAATAGAGGTTGTTCAGTCAGGAGTGGGCCTTCAGCGGGAAAAGGCATCAAGATGAGCCCGACTGATTTCAATTTGACACTGCCGCTGATTGAAACTATGAGTGATCTCAGAAAGTTGTATACGCATCCTTGTGCCCAAGGTGGGGGATGGTTGCATTGGGGGCAATAAAAACGCTGCTAGGGGATGTATACCAGAGTGCTCTATCATTAGCACTCTATGGGCACCGATGGATACCAGATTACCAGATTACCAACTAGCCCAATGAAGGGTCACGCATGTTGTTGAACAGCTAGCACACAGAAGCTGTGTGCAGCGCCAATGGGACGGTTCTTCACGGATTAGCCACGTTTTCTGCCTAATCAAAATTCAAAACACTCTGCTGCTTTCCTGAGTGTAGTACTAGCGCCCTACTGTTGCCGGTCCTCTTTGAGCGAGTTTCTCGTATCTACAATGATTTGTCAAAAACAGAAGCTGTGTTAAGCGCCATTGCGGGCCATCCATGAGTGAAGCCTGGGTCCGGCTGGTGACTGCTGATGATTTTACGGTACTTTCGTGCAATGGGAAAAAGCCTTACCTGTGGTTGCGGCGTTGATCCCTGAGATCTCCTTAACATCAGGTTCACTTCTGGCGGGGACGACGAGGTCAATAGCGCAGGTAGCAACGAGCATGAGAACCAGACCACAGTGCATCGTACTAGGTGGTCTTAGCCTCTTGGCAGTCAACGCCATCTTGATGAGGGGGATTCAGCCTATAGGCATAGGGTATAGTCATGGTAGGTTTCCTTAGCAGTGTCAATGAAGGGTGCTGAGCGAGTACCTACCTACCTCAGGTCACCAGCCAGCACTCAGCGGATTGATTGTATAGTATCAGGGGTATTGCCAGCACCGTGGCTAGCAGATGGTCTTACATATGGCGATCCAACAAAGAGCTTGCTATCTCGCAGGTTCCCTTGATAAGCAACAATTCAGCGAAAGCAGGCAGCAGTACTCGTCGTCACCCAGCGTCACCAGCAGGCCATTGATTTGTAACCACTTAGGAGTGGTGCTGCTGCGAAGCTACCTGCTGTCGCTAATGTCATCAACCCCAAACCCCAAACGAAGCGGGGCTGCTCTCTGAGATCGTTTCCTACTCAGCTGATGAACCCTGCTCTGGATGGCACCTTATCTTGCTACCGGCCATGCCACCAACTAACCAACTGCTTGCATAAGTATGCCGGTCATGCAAGCATCTACCGGCACCCAATCCGCTGACTGAAACCATGCCACTTCACCCTTTATGTGATGCCCAAGCCATCTCGGGCGGGTTAGGTAATAAGAAGCCAGCATGCATGGTTCACATGGCATGCACGCAAGTCGGGCTTAGGTTGTTACCTCCTTCTCAATCAGGACCTCAATGGACTTTAAGACCTCAATGGTTTAACAACGAGGCAGCGAAAGGTTGATTTAGCGAAGGCCCCTGTGGGAACGCTGGTGCCAAGGACAGCTGCACCCAGTGCAAAGATGGAAGATCTTGGATGCCCAGGAACCGTACATGGTAAGTGAGGCATGCAAATATAGCTGGATGAGGATTGATGGAACATCATATAGTTGAGCAGCCCGTTGGCTTCGCGTTAAGTTTCGCAGTTTCTCGCAGATTTGAGCGCCTGAACAAAGCCGTGCCAACAGAGCATAGTTGTGGTACTCGTGGGGTTGCCAGCTCTTATCAATCGTCAATGTGAGTTTCAAAGAGCAATGAACTTCATAGTCAAAATACCATTAAATCTCAGTCCTACGAGATCGATCATGAGCGGCTCAGCTGTACTGCTGCACCAGCTGTAGCTGGAACCCTTACTAAGCCCTGGAATCCTGAGTGAGCGAGTACATTGCACCTCATCCCCCTGCGTGCATTACATTGCAAGGGTAACATCAGCTGCACATGGCCCCTGAGCGGATTGGACACTGTCATTTCGGAGTTATGGCGCTGCTGCTCTTGGGCTGCTCATATCGGCTTTCTGCAGCAGTGGCTTGCTCTCTGTCCATAACGATCTACCGCCCACTCGACAGTGAGAAGCGCCATTAGCAAGTCGCGGCCAGTGCTGTCTGATCGCTAGTTCTATGTGTTCCTCTCAGTTGCCTTTCATGAGTGTTTGTTTTCTATGTGTAACTTTCAGAAGCAGCTTGCAGTGTTGTTGGCTGGCATACCCGTCTCCACAGGGTATGCTGCTGCTCTTGAAATGCTCTTAGATAGCTACACCTATTCTGCATCTTGCCTTAAGACTGCTACGGCCCTCCCTTGGGTCCTGTTGCATGGGCAATGGTTACAAGTATGCACACCGACAATACAAGTCTTGTCGCATGTACTCACAGCGCTAGCATTTGTATAAAACCCTAAAGATTGAATAAATATGTCTGCTGTGGTGTTATGTACTGTGATATCAGGTGCACCCAGGTCTTTTGAAGCCAGTGGGCTAGCTGCTATAGGCGACCGTCCTAGTTGTATGCTGTTGTTGTTGTTGTTGTTGTTGTTGTTGTTGTTGTTGTTGTTGTTGTTGTTGTTGTTGTTGTTGTTGTTGTTGTTGTTGTTGTTGTTGTTGTTGTTGTTGTTGCTGAATGCTCAGTCTTTGATTGTACGCCGCTCATGGGGGAGCAAGCGTAGATGGCACCAATGTGCCCCAGCAGATGGGGAGTGAGGTCGATGTTGTGGTATATTGCTGGTGGTGTGGTGTGGTTGATGGTGGAGCTGTTACAGGTTGCCTACACGTGAGCGGGGTGGTGTGTTAGGGAGGGAGGCAGAGGTCTTGAGGGATCAAAGGCGATCAAAGCAGGGGAGAGTGCGTACGAGGAAAGCAGGGTCTGTCTTGCAGTGCTGAAACAAATAATGCAGGTGCAGCGAACAAAGCAGGTTGCGACCACCACCCCAAACCTAGATCTTGTCCTGTGAGCTGATTGATGAGCTGAAAGGGCTGGCAGGTGTGCTGGAAAGCTGAATAGGCTGATGCTGACAAAGAGAGTGGCTCTCCATGCGGCTTGGCATTGCTGCATGTTGGTCTTCCACCCTTGCATTGGGTCCGTGCCCACCCTTTTTCACTACACAACCAAGCTCGCAACACTGTCCATCAGCTGCTTGTTTGAAATTGGGTTTAATACCAGTTCTAAACCCTGGCCCAAAAAACCTAAAGAAGATCAGTCAGGTGCTGTTGCTGAAGTCTCTTTGACACTGTGTGCATTGCACTTGGATGAACCTTCAAGCTAAAAAGCGGCAATGAGTCACCTTGCTTGCCCAGGACACTATTGAAACAATCACCGGTTCAAGACCACCCTTAAGAAACCCTGCTTGGAGAAACCGTGCCTGTTACAGGTTGTTACAGGTGAGCCGGGTGGTGTGGTTACAGAGGGAGGCGGAGGTCTTGAGGGATCAAAGGCAGGGCCAGGGAGGGTGTGAAGGTAGCTAGGAGTTTGTTGTGGTGGGGGGGAAGGTTGGGATTGGGGCTTGGGGATGGAAGGGCCAGCTGAGAACTGCTGAAGGAGAGGGTGTTTGGAGCCATGAACGAAGGAGTGCACTGCAGGTGGTTGACTGGGAAAGCATTTAGGGTTTAGCTGCAATCACAGCAGAAGTCTTGTAACAGCAGCCCATGACGCAACAGCACACCCCAAGGCAGATACTGCAAATGGCAGCAGGCACGGCTCCAGCACACGCCAGAAGTATGCTAAACTAAAGCCGAGTAGGGCTCATGATGTCTGCGCCTGTGCTGTCAAATGATGCGCTTACGGATCATCATCACATGTGAAAATACCTGTGCTGATTCCAGTGCACTTGGCTTGCCAGCCCTTTGCAGCATGCAGCGTGCCTGTGCAGTATGTATAGTATGTCCGTTTCACTACTTGTCCAGTATGTAACAAACTTAGCAGCACCTTGGCATCGCCGTTGGGCTCGTGTGTTGTTTGTCAGTCCACTAGTGACGAACATATGTTGTCCTGCAGTCATTTCCAATATAAAGGGGTTGTTTCAATTGTTTGCAGCCAGTTTGACCACCAGTGGTCGTCTTGACCAGTGTCAGTAGTAGCCATTTTGACCATCAGCAGCCATTATAACAGCTCTCAGACTGAGTCTGTGGCGGATCTACTCTCACCGCCAATCCCTTTGACTATAGGCTTGGAGGTTGGAACAGGCAATGAAAGCAAGGGTGAGAGTGCGTAACGAGAAAAGCAGGGTCTATCATGCAGTGCTGAAACAAACAAATGCAGGCTGCAGTGAACAAAGCAGGTTGCAACCAGCACCCCGAAGCTAGATCTTGTCCTGTGAGTTGATTGATTAGCTGAAAGGGCTGGCAGGTGTGCTGAAAACCTGAATAGTTTGATGCTGACAAAGAGAGTGACTTTCAATGTGGCTTGGCATTGCTGCATGTCGTTCTTCCACCCTTGCATTAGGTCCGTGCCCGCGCTTTTTCACTACGCAATCTAGCTGGCAACACCCATCAGCTGCTAGTTTAGGGTTTTGGGTTTTAATACCTAGGTTTTGTAACCATTTCTAAACTCTGGCACAACAACCCCTAGAAGATCAGTCAGGTGCTGTTGCTGAAGTCTTTTCGACATTGTGTGCATTGCAGTTGGATGAATCACCAAGCTAAAAAGCGACAATTACTCACCTGGCTTTCACAGGACACCTTTTAAAACAAATCACCCGCCCAATACCACCCTAAACCCTAAACCCTGCTTTGAGAAACCCTAAACCCTAAACCATGCCAGATATACAGTATATGCTGCAAGGGTAGGATCAGCTGCACATGGCCCTACCAGGCTTGGACTACACTATGTGCATTGGAAAGTAGTTGCTGCTTCCGGGCTGCTAATCCCAAGTCTCTGCAGCGACAGGCTGCTGTCAACAACTATTATCACTGACCTAGTGGTGCTCAACAACAGGCAGAAAGAATGCTAGCGCTGTTTGGTGCAAACTGCTATGTGTTTTCAACCACCAACCATGTGATTCCAACTTCTGTGTGTTCTTTTCAGGGGTACCTCGAGTGTGGGCTAGCGTGTGTCGACCTTGCAGCCTGAGCTAGCAGCCACTCTTCCGTGCAGTATGGGTCTTGCTTTGATGCTGCTAAAGGTCCCCAAGTTGCATTATGTTGTGTGTACTTGCAGCATGCACCCAAAACCCAGGCACAGAAGGAGGTTGGGAAGGACCTAAATGGTGGGTAATTTATTGTGCCATAGAAACCCAAGAGTACCCAGGGTTTAATAGGGGACAAGGGCGCAGTTGTGTGTGGGGATCCCAACTTGAAGGGCCCTCCGGAGGGCCCTTCAAGAGGAAGGGAGGGATCACTGCATGATTACAAAAGTAAGGGCTGCTGGGAGGAGGCTGATCATGGTTTGGGAGTCACTCTTTAGTCAGTTGTTCAGGGATTTAGAGTGATGACTCTAATCCCTGGTGTAAGGAAGGCCCATGAAGGGGCAGGAGAGGATACACACAAGTGAAAAATGATGACACTCAAGGAAATGGTGATGGAGGTAGTGCGGTTGGTGGGCAGCGTGCCCAGCCTGTCAGCCGTGCAAGGGGACAGGGAGAGGGAGAGGCAGGAGGCAGACATTCAGGGCATGCTAGTGCAGTATGTAGTCCATTGGGTAATGGCAGTAAGAGGGGCTAGTGTAGCAGCAGCGGCTTGGGAAAAGAAAAGAGAACTCAACTTAGGGGCGCATCGCCATGGGAATGCCCGCGTAGAATTAAGTAAAGAGGGGTCTTGCCATAGCGTGCCATCTTCTTACCGTAGTCGCTTGGGTTCAAGGCCCAAAAGGTAGCGGCTGGGGGCCCCGCAATGTCTGTAAATGCTGGCAACTTATCCATTCAGTCTTGCCCTCCATAGCGCCAAAGCTTAGCAGGGGGTGTGCTGGGTAAGGAATGGGGGCCAACTGTGTGGTGAGAAAGCAGGATTCAATGGTTTGAGATGTAGTTATTTGCAAATCATTTTACCCTGAACCCTAAACCACACTGATAATGTGTGTTGTGGTGTTATGTACTGTGGTCCAAGTTGCATCCAGTGTTCAGAGCGCCAGTGTGCTAGCTGCTGGCAAAGGTGGCATTGTGGCCCAACAGACCGCTGTGGAGGACGCCACTGCTGTAATATGCTGCTGGTAGCGGCATTGTCTAAACATGTGGGTGAGCCGGGAGGATGTGGGGAGGGAAGGGAGGGAGAGAGCTCGGCGGATGGCAGGGGCAGGGAGGATGTGAAGGTAGATAGGCGGTTGTGGGGGTGGGGGAGGGGGTTGGAGATGCTAGCTGTGGGTGTGGAAGGGCCTGGGGAGAACTGCTAAAGTAAGGAGAGGGTTTTGGGAGCTGTAGGTGGAGGGGGGTGCAACTGGATGAGGAGAGAGAGAGGGGGCCACGTGGGACTAAGTAGGTTGGCAAGGAGTCAACAATACTTCGGGAGAGCGGAAGAGGGAGGAAGAGAAGAAGGAGAATGGGTCTTGGGTGGCATGGGAAGAACAGGGGAGTGGAGGGACAAAACTGAAACAGGCTTATAACATTTTAATGCCCCGGTCCTAGACATGGAGTGGAAATGACTCTCTCCAGCAGACAGAGGGGAGAGGGGAAGGGGCAGGGGAGATGGGGCGGGCGGGGTGGAGAGCCTGGGTGTCACATAGAAGGGGGAGATGGGGCAGGGGGAGGCATAGAGAAGGGAAGATGATGGGCAGGGGGTTGAAGGAGAAAGGTGGCGGAGAATGGAAGGGGAGATGCCAGGGCGGTCGGAGTGGAGAGCCTGGGTGGTGGCAAAGGCCCCGCGGGTAGGAGTGGAGTGATGGGGTATAAGTATGCATGCATGGGATTCTGGTGCTAAGAAGTAGGGTGCTCATTTAGCTTACCCACACTTTGTTGGGTTCATGGGTTTGCACCTTCTGAACTCCATTTGGAACCAGAGACCTAGACCTTATACCATAGCCACACCTTCAATTTTTATTCGTTCGTTTGTATACCACCAGGCAACCTTGCGTCATCCAGCATGGCCTTCCTCAGGCTTGCTTGTATTTGGTGGGGAGTCCACGCACTCGGCTCTAGAATGACTGTGCTCAAAGGCAGCTTGGTTAATAGGTTTGCAAGTCATTGTGCAGCCTGACACTTTGACTAACGAATGCAAGCAGGAGTCATCATCCTTGATTGGTCCTTTGTTCTCTACTCAGAAGGCTCCCTCCATAGCACAGCAATGGCCACTTGCAGTTCATGTATGTTTTCACTTCTTTCCTTAGCACCTGTTATGGTCAGTTAAGTTATCATCAGCTGGGACCATCGGGTCAGACACAGAAGGAAAGAGTTGCCTAGATTTTTCCATTTAGGCTTAGAGCATGAACTCCTTGTTGTGCTTGAGAAAAATAACTGGAAATATGGATCTGTTATGTACATATGGTAAAGATATGGAGCAATTCTGTTGCATTCGAACAAACTTTTGAGATCTTCAGGGGATGCATCTGGTGTGCTGGAACTGCAGTACGAACTCTTTCAGACAATGCAAGCAGTGTGGTGGGTGCTGCCTTGTCGGACAGTATATACTGAAATGCTTTGTTCCTTGCTTGCTGCTGCATGCAGATAGATGTTCCAGCCAGCAAGGCAATCCAGAAACAGCGGCCAATTTAAGCTGCAGTCAAGCAAAGGAGGTCAGGTAGAAGTCAAAATGGCACCGTGGCACTAGCACCAGCACAGCAAACAATGACAGTGCCTAGAGATGGATGCCACTTTCCATTTGCAAGTGGTGAAGATAGTGAGTTGGTGCGTGTGTCCATAATCCATCCTGCACATGGGTGCTGGTTGTAATATGGTGCCAGTAGTAAGTCATGTTATGCGTTCTGAGCTATTTGGCGACCATGATGATCCTCTGGCTTACCATGCAGTGGCGTTGGAGTGACTTCTGCTGACATGATTGGATCATCATGGCCCCATGGTGATTGTGCGTCTTGCTATATGTGCGGCTCACAAAATCAAGCGTGGTGATTGAGGATGGGCTAAGGGAGTATGGATGGGCTATCTCTGTGAGATTCGTGCTCAGAGCTGTTTCCACCACTCGCTTCTACTGTCAGTACCGCAACTGCCGACGCATGCCAGGCGAGCACTCCGACTGACTGCTCGGAACTCGCTTAACACCTTTTCGGCCGCTTTCGTACTCCGTCCTAATGTATATAGGCAGACGGTGGCAGATATGTATTCACAATATCAGGTGGTTCCGCGAGCATCGGATGCATCCATGGGCTTCTGAGCCACGGGGACAAACGTTTGCCGGCAGATCCTTGTGTTATTATCCAAGCAAGTACCACCTTCGTTCCATGCTAGCCCAAGATCTACAAAGCAGCATAGTACTTGTCGGGATTGTAGCGATATTCCGTTCGGTTGGTTGGGGCGGGTGGCTCACGGGTTCTTCGGTTGAGTTGAAATACATGTGCCCCCAATATTTCTACTCTCCATGTACCATGACGGCCATGATACTCCTTTGACCATGCAAGGCATTAAATTACATGACTCTATTGGCACGTTGAAAAGCGGTCGAGGCCGCAAGGCCATCGATGCATGAAGCTCTCCGCTGAGTGCGTGTTAGGTGCAAAATCTGAGGGACCGAAAGCCCCTTGTACACTCACTTGATGCCCGTTGATACGAATGCATCAACCAATGCAGCGATTCAGGCTAGCTATAGTATGGACTCTGCTATGGTGCTCCGCCCTATCGGCTACAGCAACGTCACAGCGTTCTGCACCACCGTCCACTAGTCTCCGTCGAAGACTCCGGCAGCTTTTTTACCAAGAAGACCCTTTAATATCGCTCTCAAAATCATTTCTATATTCTGAAGGTGGTGGAGCGTCCTTCAGCGTTGGTGGAGACTTCGATTTATCTTCCCTAACTGACAACCATGGACTCAACTATGCTCAACCTCAGTACCAGTATGCCTACAATCAGCCAATGCCGCTGCCTTACCCTGGCCCAAAGGGCAGGTTTGAGGAGCTGAAGAACGTGATTGGGAATGCAGTTTACGGCCTCAGAGCAGATATGCTTCATAAAGGATCCAATGACCTGTCTCACAAGGCACAAGACCTGCAGCTGCTGGCGAGAGCCAGTGCAGAGTCAATGCAGGCCAAGGCGATGGCCATGGAAGCCAAAGCAGCACAACCAAAGCCAAGCTTTACTTTCTATCCAGCAACTATATACAAGTACGTGGCAAATGTCCCCCAGCAGCAGCAGCCACAAGGATCATGGGTTCAGGTTCAGAAACCCATGGTCACTGTCAGCAAGGGCTGGGATCAGCAGTCAGCGCCAGGTCTGGACAGCTGGGCGCAGAAGCAACCGGTGAATGTGTACCTCACAGGCAGAAACCTCCTGAGGGGCCCAAGATCTGTGTCGTATCACTAGCAGCAGGCAGGACAACTAAAGCAATCTCCTCTGAGTCGGAATGTCAAGCAGCCAAGACAAAGCCAGCCTGTGGTGCTGTTGTAGTCAGCTCGCCCGGCTTGGGCTGTTCCCAACGGAGCTTAAACCAGACAGCCCCTCAGCTGTGCGCACAACTCCACTGTGCCTGTGATAGGACCCTGACTGTGCAAGGCAGCTAGGCTTAGGGATGAACTGCTATCGTATGGCTCATTTATTATTTGGTGAACCATCCACTGTTTTTGGATCCACCCGATGGTGTGTTTGGTCGTTTCAACCTAGCAGCCCTTTTGTGGTTGCCGCACCTTGAATTTTTGTTTGTTTGTTTGTGTTTTTAACCTTGAATGGATCATGGCAGCAGATGAGCCATGCAGTAGAAGGAGGGGGACGTACCTCATGCTGCATGAATGCCTATGATTAGGTTTGTACTGTTTTCTAGTGCTCCTGCCCAATTGCAGGGAAGTTGAGCAGCTTAGTGTGCGCATAATGGACACTAAGTTGTGTGCGCACCATGGACACATCACGAATGTCCTGCTTCTAACTGCAACAACAGCGGCGCATGCTGCCTGCCAGTGTTGCTCAGCAGCAGATTGCTTGGCAATGTGGTCTGGTGGCTGAGACCGTAGCTGTTCCCAAATGTTTTGCCTGTAAACCAGGCCTAATGATGTTGTTGGCACCTCCACACTCCTGGCTTGGTAAGGGACATGCATCTGGATTATTTGCTGAAGGCAGGATGTTGTGCTTCCTGCTGCTACTCATGTGGTATGAATGTTGGCCTGTGGCTTCATTCTTCCTTGCACCCGTCAGGTATTACCCATGCCATGGTATGGGGTTTGGAGTCTGAAATGGATGGGACAGCCACTTATTCAAATGGCCCCTGACCTGATAGTGGCTTTGGAATCTGAAGATCTCCTGTGCCCCAGCTTGCTTCAGTCATTTTGTCAAGTGCTTGCATTCATTTCGTCCTCACATAGCATTTGGCATAAGGTTGTACGTGGCTAGCATGGTGGTCTAAGGCGAAGTTTTCATAGCAGAGATGGTCTTTAGGCCACTGACACTTCCTGGCCACACGTCAGATGCAGACAATCGCCACTCTTCTTATGCTACAAACTAGCATAAGGCCGGACGCCACCAAGACAGCCAGCTCACTGCACAAAATTACTATGCGCCTTCTCCATCAAACAACTAAACAAACATGAGTTTTGGGTATTTTAGATTTTTCCCGGTGTGTTTGGTCGTTTCGACCTAGCTGCCTTGGTGCAGCCACACCTTAAATTGTTGTTTGTTTGTCTGTTTTATGCCTGCTCACATGGCAGCTCGACAAGGTGCAAATGACCAAACACACCGCGCTTAAGCCCCTTCCCCTTCTCAAGAGCGCAAAACAAACAACCAAAAAAAATTAAGGTGTGGCTGCACCAAGGCACACCAAAGTATTCTATCGCCCGTTCAAACGAACACTCTCTGGTGCCCGCCAAACAAACAAACATTTCAGTTGTGGCAACCGCAAAAGGTAAAACAAACAAACAAAAATTTAAGGTGCGGCAACCGCAAAGGGCTGCTAAACTCTTTCCCAACTCACAGCACCACCTCATGTCAAGCAATTGTCAAGCTCAATGAATGGTGGGTGGTGTTCTTGATCATGGGCTCTGTCTTGCCTGGACACATGTCTCGGTATCAGTACTGCTTGAGTTGGTGGTCTGGAAGCCATTGTGTTGGATCCATCCGATGGTGTGTTTGGTCGGTTCGACCTAGCGGCCCTTTGCGGTTGCCACACCTTAAATGTTTGTTGTTGTTGTTGAACACATGCATAACTGAGCGCATTAACACATCCATGCTATCTCCTTTTGCTGGAGCACACATACTTATGTAAATCACGGTTCCTGATCACATATATACTCAGAAGATCAAATGGCACCAATGACGGTGCTGCAACAGAATATAAGGCATGCCACATTATTGCAGTGGCACTGGCAGGCCAGCTTTTGGACCGCATCCGCTGGTCTCAGTCGGTGGGCCCATCGATCACAATACTGATCCAACAACTCTTGGTCACCGACAAGCAGTAAGCACAGCCGCATCCAGCATGTTAGGATGCATGCACAACAGAGATGCATGCTTTAGCACAAATCGTTTCTAATGCACTACCATTGCAGCAGCGCCACTGACAATCAGCAAGAGCAGCACACGACTCCACTTAAGAAGCTTGAGGCTTGAGCAGCCAGGTTCAGGAGCATGCAGTGCTAGGTGAGCGTCATTAATACGTTGAACAATTGGGCAAATCTCAAGGTACTCGTAGCCATCCGTCCCTTCGAAAGGGACTGCTGAGACGTAACCAGACATCAAACATGTGACGCGGGATGCCAGCATAAACCTGCGGTCCGAAACACAAAGATCACTGGCATGACCTCATATTCTGGGTCCTTAATTTTTTGGGTGTTTTATATTCTTCTTGATCTCTTCTCCAGTGGCTAGCACCCAAATCTATGGCATGAGAGCATGACATCGTGTGGAAGCTTCATTATTTCACAATCAGCATATACCAAGTGCTGTACCCTGGTCAGTGATCAAATTTCAATCGGCTTCCCAACCACGGACAACTACAACAGAAGCCTTGGCAGAACCCTAACCATACATGGGCTGGAGAAACAGCAAAGGGCTGGAGTCAAGTGTGGATGAAGGCGGCTGCCAGTTAGCTATATGTTATGTTGGTGCAGCCACACCTTCAATTTTTGTTTGTTTGTTTATCCTTGTGAACACCAGGGTGGTGCTCAGTGATTGGCAGTCTCAAAGAAAAGGAGATTATGCACTGTTGCAGGACTGCCTTCAAAATAGGGTTTCTATTACATAAGAAAGCAACTGCAGCCTTATCAATGTGCACTGTGATGATAATTGAAAGCATTATCACATAGTGGATCAAAATCCTGCTTGGGCACCCAGACCATAGGCCATCATCAGCAAATATGCATATCAAGAATTCTTGTGATAAAACTCCAGTGCAACATGCAGTGTCCTTCCCCAAGGGCTTAATACTCACCTCAGCGAGGTCTGACCAGGTCAGTGACCATTGGGAACCATTCTAGAGGCCGCAGTTGCCAATGGCAGAAGCATTGGCTTGTGCAAATGCCTTGGCAAAAGCAGCACCGTGGCCTGCAGCGAAGGCCTCGGCCTGTGCCTCTGCACACAGAGGAGCAGGAGAAGCAGCATACATGATTGAGTGTGTGTAAGTGTAAGCCCTAGTCCTGCATATAGCAGAGCAGGTTCATATGCCTGCTAGACTACTCCTTTCATCGGATGGTGGCTGCAATCAGGGATCTGGGAACCACGACGTACAGCTCACCGTCATCTATCCTTCTAGTGCCACAACCGGGTTGTCACCCTGCAACCCCCCTGCTGCCTCTCCTGCTGCTAAATTGCATATGCCACTGTGAATTACATCAACTCAAACTTACTAGCCTTCAACAGCCCACAGTGGGGCTGGTATTTGCATTAGACCTTGTTTATGTTGTCGCCAGATGCTGCATGTGTCATGTGGATCGATTTCCATTACAAGCAGCAGTGTGGAACAAGTAAGCCATGGCTATCAGATATCAGTACATGTCTGAAGGTTCCAAATTTTAATCGAATCGCAACTGTAGCAGCATCACTACTCACTTGCAAAGACGTTGGTGACCGCCCCACATCCACCCTGTGAGTAAGCCAGAGCCAAAGCCTTGGCAAAAGCAAAGGCCCTGCTGTCATCACCCTTGGCCACAGCACTGGCAAAGGCCTCAGCAGATGCATCAGCAGCCCAGCCATCATTGTTTGCCACACTGAAGGCCTGGGCAAGAGCGGTAGCATCAGCATTACCGCTTGAGCTTGCAATGGCTTGAGCAGCAGCGAAGGCCTTGGCGTGGTTGCCAAAGGCAGAAGCTGAGGCGGAAGCAGTTGCGCTTGCAAAGCTGTTCCTGGAGCCCTGCAACTCACGGGCAGACACTGCAGACAGGGAGCACATAGAATGGGGTGAGTGGGGGAGATTGGAAGGGCACGGTGCAATCACTCATAAAGTTATTAACATTTACAGAACAGTCAAGGTCACAAGTTCAGTCTTGGTGTTGGCTGCAGCATGTCGAGATTGAGACCAGGCAGCTTTGTTTATCCTGCTGTAACTTTGACTGACCATTGCAAAGTGCCAGGGATACAAAAAGTGCTAGCAGCGCTGCTAGCAGCCCCATGATAGAGGTACTTGTACGCGCCATGTTGAACGGGGAATGGTTGCACTGACACGCGCCGCCTTGACGCTGATCAGACGTATGTAAAGGCCGGATGGGATTACAGAATGAGTAGTATGAATGCTGAAGGCAGGAGCAGGAGAAGCACTGGAATACAGTCAACGACGGCAGATAAGCTTATATACTGTCCGCCTTGCAGTCTATACAAGAAGCACACGATGGCGGGTGCGGCAGAGTGGCTTCTCCCTGTTGCTTTGCAGCTACTGCAGCTGCCCGGCCTCAATCTCAATGTTACCAGGCTCATGCAGCTGCTGCTCGTAGGGTCATCACACATAGGACCACACCTGCCGGCGGCAACTGATGGCACCTGCGGGAGGCCGGCCATGCTTCTGCCACTCTTCGTCACTCTTTTGCCCATTATGGCGGTTTGCAGTTTAGTTTGCCACTTCAAAGCGCGATACGCAATCCGCAAATTCGGAAAGCCAGCCCTGCTTTCTTGCCTCTGACACGTCTTTGTAGTTATAAGCAATAGTGACATGCAAGTGGAGAGCAGAAACTACGATCTCGCGTCCATAAGGCGAGCAGGATGTGTTGAGAGCCGATGCCTATACTTAGCCTATACAGAACAGGTCCTATATTGGCATCGCGATGAAGCTCCCGCGAGGGCAGTAGAGCGCTGGGGACTCGTGTTACACCTCTGGGAGTGCTGCATGCTCTGTTCTAACCTTGTATGCATCGATCTGCATGGAACTAAGTGCTCGTGCATCGCGCGTCGCGGATCGTGCATCGTGCGTCAGGTGGCAAACTAAACCGCAAACCGCCATAGCACCGCCGGCGCCATGTCAGCGGAGATCATTCCATCCCCGCTGCACGGCAGCTCTGGGAGGGAGATTATTCCATTGTAGGATCCAGGCCTTGCGTTGATGGAAGTGCCTTTGAATATTGTTTTAGTTGCTGTGTGCTGCCAGGCAGCCGCTTAACGAGCGAGGTTTCCTGCTCCATGCCAAATAGGTCATTCCTCTCAGGGGCGAGTCTCTCTTCTCTGGCTCCTCACCAGTGGTGAAACTGCTCATGCTGACTGACTGACCTGTCAAATCATGGCCTGCAGCCATGATTTGACGTCAGGCAGAAGCTCTCTCTATGTAGTATGTACGATTTAAAGGGTTATTGGCCGGCTTCGGTAGGCCGTCTTCTATTGCACGTCTTCCTGCGGGAAGGATGCACGGTCCTTGATCGTTCTATATGGTACTGCCAAGCAATAGCCCCGCCACATAGGGTTGCTTCATGTGATTAAGCTGCAGCACGGTCATCTACTGGCAAACTAAGAGTGTATCACATCTTCTCATGGTCAACTTTTGCTGCTGCCTTCTTTCCGTTGCAATTGGCAGCGAGGCCTGTCCGATCCAGCCTTGCCCGCATTGGCCGGCAAGTGCAAATAGCCTGCACAATATGGCAGCACGCTTTCTAACCTTTTTCTATGTTGCCAAAGTGTCAGTAGAGTTAAAGAGCTGTGTACTGCTCGCCTGCACTTTGCTCAGCAGCGGAGTCTTTGGAAATTACAACTGCTCAGGCACATATCTAAAAAGGCCGGCAAAGTATCGCAAGTCCCTGCTTGTTCAGAGTCACACAGCAGCAATCACGTATTCAGATGGATCCCTCACATTACAATCTGATATCTGTGCCATTGGGCATTGTCTCAACTACTACGTACGCCTCAACATCAAATCACTCTGCACCACCTTAATTGGCACCCAATATGCAGGTAACGAGCACAACACAAGCTGAACATATGCATACTGCATTCTAAGCAGCCAGTTGTTCCATCAAGGATGCCCTCTTGCCGTACCCTTCCACAGCAATACAAAGGAAATAAAACTACACACACTAAGGTTATGCTGCAACCAAATAGAAAGCACAATCTACTCAACCCACTTTGCAGTGGCATAGATCATCTCCCGACTCAATATTGATCAATAGGAACAGAACGCCATTAAGCAACAAACTATCAATTCTTGATCACAAGCAATTCCAGCGCAGCAGCACTCCCTGTGCCATGCATGCCAGACATCGGCAGCCACCACATCGTATCAACACATAACTGACTCAAGGGTCGGAAAAACCAGGATCACTGACAGTGACAACCAGCAAGAGCAGCACAAGCTTGAGCAGAAAGGGACAGCAGCATAGCCACTCAGCGCTGCATTGGCATCTATTAAGGGTTGCCGCAATCCTTAGTCACAGCAATGTGAGTCACAGCATTCAAGCTGATGATTGGCTGCAACTTATGGTCATCAGCGTCATCAGCAGGAACAAACTGGCCGGAAGACCAGCTGCTGATTGCGGCCCAACCACAAATCTGCAGCACAGCAAGACAGGCAAGCAGTGGGGACAGGGTTTGGTGGATATGCCTAGTGTAGTTGGCAGCATCTGACATTGAATTGTGGTGAAAATCGAAAGAATTAGCAGGGCAAGAGAGGTGCAGGGTGTGTACCAATACTGTGGATATTCCTGAGAGTGTTGCATGTGTACTGCTTGCCAAAAAGCAGGTTGCCTGCGATCGTAAGACCTAATACCAAGGGATTCAAGGGCAGGGATACCAGGATCAGTTGCTGCTTCCTTACAAAAAGTTCTACGATCTCAATTATTCAAGGGCCTACTCTGCTCCTGCAGGACAGTCAGACCATCAAGGGTCCGCAAGCCTTAACACTGTCACTGTTCATATACACATTGAGAAACTGAACCAGGCTCCTAGTTGCATGCAGGTAAAATCATACTCTTGCTCCGCTTCTTTCTGGTCATATGCATGTGGACATACATCTACTGCATGATGCTCTACATACCAAGCCATACGGTAGGCAATGTATCATTGACTCACCTCATCAGCCTCTGCCGATCACAGCTGTGTGAAGCCACCTTAAAGACCACAGTTGCCAATGGCAGAAGCATTGGCTTGTGCAAATGCCTTGGCAAAAGCGGCACCATGGCCTGCAACAAACGCCTTGGCCTGTGCCTCTGCGCAAAAGAAAGTGCGAGACAGCCACAAATTTCAAGTTGTAACCATGAACACACACCCCTGCACAGAAAGCAGCTTTGACACCAGACTCCCATCCCGCTCATGGGCTTTTGAATAGACTCATTACTGTCTGCAAGGTGCCAGCCCTGCTAAATATCACAGACGCCATTCATTTCCTGAGTGTTTTATAGAACCCTGTGGGTATGTAACAGGAGAGCTGTTTGTCTATTCAATGGTCAGAGTGATCTGCATCCGCATCGCAAATTTTCTTATTTCACAAGTGGCACAGCAGAAAGCCGTGGCAAGCAGCCACCTTTAGAGAACTCAATTTCACATGGAACTGATACTCACTTGCAAAGACGTTGGTCACAGCCCCACATCCACCCTTGGAGTAAGCCAGGGCCAAGGCCTCAGCAAAAGCAAAGGCCTTGCTGTCATCACCCTTGGCCACAGCACTGGCAAAGGCCTCAGCGGATGCATCAGCAGCCCAGCCATCACTGTTTGCCACACTGAAGGCCTGGGCAAGAGCGGTAGCATCAGCATTACCGCCAGAGCTTGCAATGGCTTGAGCAGCAGCAAAGGCCTTGGCGTGGTTGCCAAAAGCAGAAGCTGAGGCAGAAGCTGTTGCGCTTGCAAAGCTGTTGCTGGAGTCCTTCAGCTCGCGGGCAGACACTGCAGACAGGCAAGAACCATGTAAATGGGGTGAGTGTGAATAGGCTAGAGCATGTGCAAACAGCTTGTTGAGTTTAACCTTTACAGAACAGGTAAGGTCGTCACAAATTTAGGCTCGACGTTAGCTGCAGCATACAAGATTAAGACCACGCAACCTAGAGCGGTGTGCTCGGCTGTGACTTTGACTCACCACTGCAAAGTGCCAGGGATACAAAAAGTGCTAGCAGGAGTCCCATGACGGAGGTACTTGTACGGGCCATGTTGAACGGGGGATTGGTTGCGGTGAAACGCGCCTTGAAGCTGTGAGACTCGTATGCAAAGCAGGATGGGATTACAGACTAAGTAGTATGAATGCTGAAGGCAGGAGCAGGAGAAGCACTCGAATACAGTCAACGACGGCAGATAAAGCTTATATACTGTTCGCCTTGCAGTCTATACACGAAGCACGCGATGGCGGGTGTGGCAGAATGGCTTCTCCCTGCTGCTTTGCAGCTGGTGCAGCTGCCCGGCCTCAATCTCAATTTTACCAGGCTCATGCAGCTGCTGCCACGGTAGGGTCATCACACATGGGACCACACCTGCCGGCGGCAACTGCTGGCAGCCGCGGGAGGCCGGCCATGCTTCTGCCACTCTTCGTCACTCTTCTGCCCAGGAGCACCGCCGGCGCCATGTCAGCCGGGAGGTCATTCCATCCCGGCTACACGGCAGCTCTGGGACGGAGATTACTCCCTTCTAGGATCCAGGCCTTGCGTTGGAAGCGCAATTTGAATGTGGTTTTTGCTGTGTGCTGCCAGGCAGCCGCTTAACGGTTTAGTCATGCTCGATGGCTGAACTGCGAATTAGCTGCAAATTAGCTGTGGGACTCAGGGCGAAAAAGGAGATGGCAGAAGGATGCGGTTAAAATGTGAATGTCCCTAAGCCTCTCATTCTATATATACACCTTGCGCCATGTCAGCTCTCCAGCGCATGTATGCTCAGGCCGGTAGGGTGCTTGTTTGTGTCGGTGGCAAGTCCTCTCTGAGTACTGTTGCTACTGCAGCAATTATCCATATTTCACGTGCGCCACTGCGCACCCACACAACGCATTGCCACTTGCCATACAGGTGCTTTTGCGTGCCTCCTAGCAATCTGATGGCAGGATGGGCTGGAGGCTGCACAAGTCATTTTCAAATCGGGATCACAACTGCCCGGCCGCATGGGCACCTTCGAAAGCAGATGTCTTGGAGTTGTCAGTCAACAGCATTTCTTAAAAGTCCCCTCCCTTTGCTGTAGCAGTACAAGACATGTACAGCATGTCACCAGTGCTGCTCAGTGATTCTCCACATCTGGGTGAGAATGTTTTTGGCATAAACTGTATTGCAAAGTTCTGGTATATATGCTGTTGCGTTGCTGTTTGTTTGCTGGGGGTAACCCCAAAAATCAAAAAACCAAAAAAACTAAAAAATTAAATTGTGTGTGCACTCTTCCAGGGCCAGTATTCTACATCATTGTATCTGATTGGACATGCATGATCATGGAGTTCAACTGGTGGATGGTGTTCAGTTTTTCCTGGTTCTATCTGTGTTAGTGGCTTTGCCACCCCTGTGGTGAACTGTGGCACCGCACGCGTGCCGATGGGTTTGCCAATGTAAGATTCACACACACGTGTGCACACAGTGCGCAGTTGAGTGGACCCTGGCTGAACGGTCCTTTTGAGGAATGCTTGTTCAGATCATCTTCATTGAGTAATCCACTCCTGTCCTGCAACTGCTTATGAGCTGACATGCCTTCATCAAGGCTGCTTGTGAGACATGGCTTCATCATAAGGGCACTAGCAGCAGCAGATTAGCAGCTTCTTCAGTTTGCATGCGTTTCCAAGGTATCCTGCGTAGTGCGTTCCACATGCTACTCTAAGATTTCTCTTTGCTGGATGGCGCAATACCAACTATCTGTAAGGGCCAGCCTCCTTTGTACAAGGAGCAACATTGCATTATTCTCGGTCTGCCCGAAGTACACTGGATACGGTGAGGCAACTGCATGCTAATAAAGGCTGATGTGTCAGCCAGTGCAGAGAGGAAATATGGTCAGCACCATTTACTGCTCGCCTGCACTGTGCTCAGCAGGGGAGTATTCATCACTAGTGCTGCTAACTTTATGCAGAATGGCATGTACCTGCTCGGTCAAGTATCAGCCATCAGACATTTACAAGCACCGCTCATCCCGTTACAATCTAAAGTTGTGCCAATGGCCATCGCCTTCACAGCATTAAATCCCTCAGCACCACCTTAAATGACACCAAGAATGCAGGTGGCCACCACCACCCAAGCCTTGCGATGGAGATGGATTAGCAAGCAGCCAGCTCTTTGCATCAAGGACTCCTTGCTGTTGTCCTCCACAGGGCGAAATACAATACACTGAATCTGCAAGCTGAGTTCTCAGCCACTCAAATCCATCATCTTACAACCTCATATGATTGTCATCAGGCCATTGCACCATAGGAGCAGATCACTTTGAACACCCTGCATTGAGGATGGCAATAGATGCTCTACGGTGAATGATAAATCGCAGCACAAGCTTGAGAGAGAGAGAGAGCTACGCAAGGAGGGGCGTGAGGTGCCCTCCCGCGTAAGATTAAGGGAGGGGCCCATTGGTGTAAGGATTACACTGGGCCAGCCTACCATAGGATAGTTACATCCGTGGGTGGGCTTCCGCCCACCCGCCTTTGTTAGCTTACTTTCTTGTAGTTCCTCCTGTGCCATTGAGGCTCTTTGGGCTTTTCCAGTTTTCTTTTTGTTGTGTATATGCTGTGTAAGGACTTAACTGCTGCAGTATGTACTTCTGAAATGCATTGCTTTAGAGCTTGCCCTTTGATACCGAGGGCTTGCAGATTCATGGTGGTACTGTTGTATATGGTGCCTGCAACTCCGACAAGCAAGGGATAGTACCATACTTTGGCAGTGGGGTCTATGTCTTTGATTTTGTCAATGAGTACTTGGTGTTGATAATCAGCTTTGCTTTGCTGGCCTGTTGGGTCTGAATCCCTGCAGATCTTGACCTCTATTATCCAGTACTCTGCTGGGTTGTTTCCAATCTTGGGTTTGTAGAGCATACCATCAGGGCGCTTATCGGTGGTGCCTTGTGCTTGTTGCACTGCCTCCTTTAGGCCCCTTGGAAGGAGCTCCCACGGGATGTTTCTAGACTGGTGGGCCATGATGCCGTCTTCTGCACAATTTTCAGTTGATCCAAGGTCCATTTGAATGACAAATGCTCCTTTGCGTCCCCTTAACACTCTTGTCATGATTAGTCGGCCGACCTTGTTATGCCTGTTAATGTACATTCTTTTCAAAGCTGGGCATCCTGAGGCTGTGTGGTGTCCGCCATCCTCGTCACCGCACAGGAGACATTTGCTACAGCACAAGCTTGTTCAAGTCTGAATCCAGTCAGATCCTCTGCATCACCAGTCCCTGCATGCTTTCCCCTTCTGCAGGGGTATCAAGTGATAATACCAACAGTATGCATACATGCTGCATGCAGTGTTAAATCACTTCATCAGCTGCAACACAACAGCTTAGAACACCCTTACAGCCAATCGACTTTGCAGTGGCATTAAAACCTCTAGTGTTGACTTGCATACTGATCGTAAGCAAGAACAGCCGCAATAAACATGATAACACCAGTCCTGGGCACACAGCACTATTAGTGCAGTGCAGAGCACCCAACATGCGAACACATCATAACCAAACCCACTGGACCATGTATTTGCAAGAAGCAGGATCACAACGGTGACACTTCAGCGATGAGAAAAGTTTAAACTCTAGAGGAGTCTTTCAGCACGGACAGGCACAGCACCATGAGCGCACACTTCCAGGCTTAAGTCTATAAATGACTCTTTATCATCAAGAAATTCAAGCAGCATGCAACTCAGTGGTCATCCGTGACGTCATCACTCAAGGGCGGACTGGCAGGGAGGCAGCACTGACACCGGCAGTGCATTGATGTGCTGCTCAAGCACGGACCTGCAGTCAGACAAACAAGCAGCAGGAACAGGGGGTTGGGTGAGACTTCCAATCTTGTGTCAGCAGTAAAAATCAGACCAGACAGTGACATGAACTTAGACCAGCAGCCCAACAATGTCTGCAAGATTATTTTGTTGGCTTGCATGATTAGCATGCATGGCCTAGACACTTCACACATTTGTGCGTGCCTCTGCTGAAGGGCCCAGATGAAGAAAAAGTGGCGAGGTAGGACCAGCCACTAGGGTTTAGGGTTCAAGGTTTAGGTGTAGGTAGTTTAGGGTTGAGGGTTTTGATCCAGGTTAAGATGAGACACCTGTTATCTTGATTGGTATCATTGAGAGACTGAAAGTTGAAAGCATCCCCGGTTAAGTGCTGGGTCTAAGGAATGCCGTGCTTGCTATCTGCAGGGCTACACGCACCAACACTCTGGTCTGCAATGGTATAAGCACACCAAATATTAGAGCAGCTATTCTTTTCATGCAAACATACTTCCATTTGGCTCCCTTTGTTCCTGGCCGCATGCAGGTATGTCATCAAATGACTGCTCTGTGAAAAGCATAAAGCAGCAACAGAACCAACGGCTCTGACTCACCTTAGCAGCATCATAAAGCCATCTTAAAGGCCACAGTTGCCAATGGCAGAAGCATTGGCTTCTGCAAATGCCTTTGCAAAAGCAGCACCATGGCCTGCAGCAAAGGCCTTGGCCTGTGCCTCTGCAGAAAGGGGAATGAAGCAGTCAAGGGTGTTCATTTCAACTGCATCTCCTGCACGGAGAGTGCTTATTGCGAGACTAGCCCTCTCACTCAAGGGGTCATGAGAGCACCATCTGTACTGCCCTGCAACATGCTTAATCTGGTGCAGACTTGCTTCCAAGAAAGGCCTTCAAATTCAAACTCTGGGTCTGTAAGGGCACAACATCCTATGTTGAAAATGGTTTGCCCTATTGTCCCATAAACACGTGGCATTGCACACATAGCATGCCATTGTTTGCCCTAGCAATGCGTAAAGTGGCACAGCAACCAAAGCCATGGCAAGCAGCCACTGATAAGCAGACCTCTTTTGGCACTGTTGCATGATTATTGACACTCACTTGCAAACACGTTGGTGACAGCCCCACATCCACCCTTGGAGTAAGCCAGGGCCAAGGCCTGGGCAAAAGCAAAGGCCTTGCTGTCATCACCCTTGGCCACAGCACTGGCAAAGGCCTCAGCGGATGCGTCAGCAGCCCAGCCATCACTGTTTGCCACACTGAAGGCCTGGGCAAGAGCGGTAGCATCAGCATTACCGCCAGAGCTTGCAATGGCTTGAGCAGCAGCAAAGGCCTTGGCATGATTGCCAAAAGCAGAAGCTGAGGCGGAAGCTGTTGCGCTTGCATGGTTGCCAAAGGCAGAAGCAGAAGCAGTTGCGCTTGCAAAGCTGTTGCTGGAGCCCTTCAACTCGCGGGCAGACACTGCAGACGGCAAGCATGTAGAATCGGGTGAGTGGGAAGACTTGGGAGGGTGCAATTAGCTTGTTTGACAATTACAGACCAGTGAAAGAAACAAATCCACGCTAGTTGTTGGCTGCCGCATTTAAGGTAAAGACCACGCACCCTAGATAGAGTGTCCTGCTATGACTTTGACTTACCACTGCAAAGTGCCAGGGACACAAAAAGTGCCAACAGCAGTCCCATCACGGAGGTAGTTGCGCGTGCCATGTTGAACGGGGAAATAATTGCACTGACACGCGCCTTGAAACTGTTGAGATGTATGCAAAGGCTGGCTGGGATTACAGAATGAGACTGAAGGCAGAGCAGGACAATATATTCCAATACAGTCAACGACGGCAGACAAGCTTATATACCGGTCCGAGCTTGCAGTCTATACATGAAGCACATGATGGCGGGTGTGGCAGAATGGCTTCTCCCTGCTGCTTTGCAGCTACTCCGGCTGCCTGCCTCGCTCTCAACTATATTACCAGGCTCATCAGCTGCTACTCGTAGCATCACAGGAGGGACCAGAGGGACCACACCTACCGGCGGCAACTGATGGCACCTGCGAGAGGCCGGCCATGCTTCTGCCACTCTTCCTCACTCTTCCGCCCACACGCACCGCCGGCGCCAGTAGCGAGGGTCACTCGCTCCATTTTGCAGGGCAGCTCTGGGGGATTCCTATCCCTTCCAGCCTGTACGTGGCCGGGAGTGCCTCAGGCACATGAAAAGGCGCATGTGATGTCTGCAGGGCAGGCGCTTATCGAGGTTCATGCCGGCAAGTGATTGTAGCCTTGGGGATAGGTGCCCTTACTGCATTGGTTACCGTGGAGCCACAGCACTGGATGTGCTGCAGGCTGCGTGGCATTAGTCTAGATAGGGGCGGAGCAGTACTAGCTACTGCTCGAGTCCATGCCCGGTCCCTTGCTTACACCTTACAAACAAATAGGAGTCTTAACTACTCCATGAACAGCAGCAGCCAGAGACAAGTGTATGTCTGCTGTGGATTGCTAGCAGCAGGATGCTTCTTCCATCCATACGCCACTTGATAGTGCAGCTCAGCATGCAGCATTGTCACATACACCACCACCACCACCAGCAGCAGCAGCAGCAGCAGCGCAAGGGCACTATGGAGCCAGTCATGATACTGCAGAGCTTTGATATATTGTAATATACATAGCTCGCACATCAGGCAAGCAAACGCGACAAATGGTGTATGCAAGGCTTGGAAGATCCTTTGCAACCCCTGATTGTGGTCCTTAACAACTCATAATTTCAAACAGCAACTCCGCTTACAGCCTGAAGCCCACTCTTCTCCCTAGGAATTCTGCAAGAAGACAGGTATGCATGCGTCTCAGCCCATATCAGCAAAGTGAACTGCGGGTGTATCTGGCATCCATCCATGCCACCAGCGGTAACCAGAAGCAGGAACCCCAAACATTGGGGAACTATGCTGCGCTGCATAAGGCATTTGCAACCCGCAATGGTAACACTACATAATAACATTATGTTCTGACTGCAAGCAAGTAGACAGACTGCAAGATAGTCCTGCTATCCCCTACTGGTAGTAATGGGTATGTTATACACTGTGCTCATTACAAGACAATGACAAACAATCAACTGCACTTGTGCTGCTCATGCCCTTACAGCCACCATCTTACAGCAAATGCTTCGTTGGCAGATCATGGCCTCAATGATATAGGCATTTACATACATGGTAGACGCCGCCAGGTCATGTCTCCTGGCCTCAGTTGCCTGTCCCTTCTAACTTCCGTGGGCTGGGACTGTAGAAGCCGGGCCATGCCTGGCGGAGCTCTTCTTCTGCCTGTAAATACCCTTCACATTGCTCTGATACAGTCGTGATAGGTACGCAACAGCCTAACAACGGCATGCTGCCTTACCAAAAATGAGACTCACTGCACCGATTCAAAGCGGACTCGGGAGCGTGTATACACTGTCCACCATGGATATGGCCGCTAATGCCCAAAAGCAGTAGTGGCAAGCATGAAGGTATGCTGCAAAACTGCCATGTCCCACGTCCCAAGTGGCAACCAATATATGGTAGTGCTCTGCCTCTGAGGTAAAGTTTCCAGGACTAGCCTGCTATCCCCTCCCTACCTACTGGTAGCAATGGGCATGCAACTCATAAAAACAACATGAACTGACTAACTACAGATGGCCACCTAAACATCAGCCACCACATTACGGCAAGATACTGCCTGGCACAGCATGGCCTCAACACCCTTGGACATAACATTGTTAAGGCAAAAGCTACCAACAACAGCACCCCATACAAAAGAGGCAGGCTGCTTATCACCAACTGAAAGGGTGCCCAAGGGGAGTGTGCTCAAGAACGCAGCAACAAGCATAAGCAGCCTAATCAGCATAAAGTGCAGGCCAGCCTGATTCATTGACTGTAGATACTCCGTTGGCCTCATCCTGGCCTGATTGTCCTTCCCTTCAAGCTTTGGAGCCTCTCACACCTTGCAATCACAACAACCATAATGTCCCTCCTACTGAAATTGTCTATTCTAGTTGAGACTCCACGCAAAAATGGCATAGAAATATGTTTTCGCACCTATCGCCATCTGCTTTGCTCACAGCGTCGACGGATGGAAACCCTGAAAACATATGCTGCATGGAGGCGATATGGCAGATCCTTTTTAACAAAGGTGTTACCACCATGTAAGCACCTCAGGTTCCAAAGATCTCAGCCATGTATGTAAGCAACTGCTTCCAACTCCCATCACATGGAACCTTACCACTATACACTAGCTAAATTGCAGCCTTAATTAGGGTACTGACAGTGACCCCCACCAACCCCGTCACCAGCTGAATGGCAGGTACCACCGCTGCATTCCGCTTATTCCCCGCACCACCACCGCCCCCAGTAGCCATCTTTGTTGACCCCTGCCCCCCTGGCACCCTCCCATTCATCAACAGATCCCTACAAGCATGGCAATGCACCCTCTCAAAAGCCTCTGCCCTCCCGTGCACAGCCTCTGTGATCCCCTCAAATCCCCCTTTACCCTTCTTCTCACACCTAGGCACACACTCGTACTGCCCTTTAGCCCATAAGCCCGGTACAGGTTGCAGCAGATCCTCCTTTAACTTTGAGCAGCGTATGCAGGGGTAGTGGGAGCACCATTCACAGATCCACAAGCCATCACTATCCCGCTGAATCATATGATACAGCCCAGACCCATGTAGGTAGCTCTCCACAGGCTTTATGCTTTTGTCCGGGTGCTCCGAAGTTACGAAGTGCTTCTTCTGGCAGCACAAGCACATCTCCAGCTGCGGTTTAGCTGCTACAGAAGGCGCCTTACTGAAAGAGCTCTTAGACTTCACTGCTTCCAGCTCAGATCCTCCCGATGCTGAAGATGCCAATGCACCGGGCTCTGAAGACTTACGTGCGAGGCTGTCAGCAGTTTTCCCTTTGCTGCTGCTGCTGCTGCTTCCTGAGAATACACCTTTCAGCTGCTGCTTGCGGAATTCTGCTCGCCTCTTGATGAAGGAACGCACGCTCTCTCCGGGCCTCTGCTTTGGTCCGCCCAAGAAGTCTAGTTCAATATCATCACTGCCCTCTGCTATGCGCTGCTCGATTCCAATTGGAGTCTGACTCGGCAACTGAGACTGAGATAACTCGCCGCTGCTGATTTGAGAGCTACTCGCTGATGGTAAGCTTCCTGCATCAGACTCAGGACCAAAGGATGGAGCTGAGCTCATGGAATCAGCTCGTGAGTTGTAGCCGCCGCTGAGCTGAGGCTGAGTCGAGCTAGATGAGTACAGCACCCCCTTAAGCTGCTGCTTCCTGTACTCAGCCCTGCGCTGAATCCAAGCTGCAGTTGATTCCCCCGACTGCTTCTTCGGGCCCCCTAAGAAATCCAACTCCACTCCTGGCTTCCCAGAAGCACCCGGAAAGCTGCTGCTGCTACTGCTGCTGTAAAGACTGGTAGCTGCTTGCGGTGCGGCTCTGGCTACCCGACCAGGGATGGCACCCACGTCAGAAGTTGAGCGAGGGGGAGCTCCAAAGGAGCCCTGCTTCTTTAGAACAGGTACTGAGACAGCACTCTTCATTTCAGCAGCAGCAGCAGCAGCAAAGGCACTAGGAAGAGCAGAATTAGCTGCTGCTGCTGCTGCTGCTGTGGCTGCTGGAGCTTTTGTGGCAGCAGGAGCAGCGGAAGGAGCAGCTGCAGCTGCCGGGCCTTTGGGCTCTGTTGCTAGCGCACTTGCTGCTGCTGCCTTGCTTGCAGGGGCAGCAGGCTTGGCAGGGCCAGAGGCTGATTTTTCCTCAGCAGGAGCAGGAGCAGCAGCAGCAGAGGCAGCAGCAGGAAGAGGGGAGGGCTTAGAAGCAGGGGCCGCCTTGGCTGAGAAAACAGAAGATGCTACTGCTGCAGCTGGGGCTGTACCAGATGGTGCTGATGTCTTTGCAACAGCGGCAGCAGCAGGCGCCTTGGAAGCTGCAGGACTAGGCTTTGCGGCTGCTGGCTGGCTTGCAGGAGTAGCCTTAGCAGCAGCAGCAGCAGGAAGAGCCTTAGCAGCAGCAGCAGGTGCTGGCTTCTTTACAGCAGTACTAGAAGGCTTCGCTGCAGCAGGTGCTGCTGCAGGCCCAGCTTTTGCTGCTGTTGCCGTTGGGGGACGCACCTGACTACCCTCGCCCTCAACATTTGCCCCTGCAGGCTCCCTTGCCATCCCCCTTCCTCCCTCTGGCTCCTCACCCTTACCTCCAGCCGCAGCAGCAGTAGCAGCAGTACCCACAGCAGCAGCAGTTTTAGCACCATTACTATCTGCTGATGCTGATGCTGCTGATGTACCGCTACCGTCCTCGTGTGTTGCCCCTAATGCCTGAGGAGCAACACCACCACCACCATCACCAGCAGCACCAGCTTCCCCACCCAGCATATGGTAGTGATGATGCAGGCAGGTAGAGCACTGCAGGCCCCAACGCTGCTGCATCTGGTACTGAAGGTAGTGTTCTGGCGTCCAGCCAGGTTTGTTGCAGTCTTCACCACAAGGGACATGGGCAGTAGAGCACAGGAACATGGCTGGGGTGGGGTGGTCTAGGTCCCAGGCCATGTTGCAGCAGTCTGGGGTGGTTGTGAGGGCACACAGCTCACATAGCCATTGGTCGGGTTTGCCAGGGATTGGCCTCATGTGCATCTCACCCCAGTCACCCTGCAGGTAGAGAGCAGGCAGAGTATTAGTCAAGGGCTGGACAGGACCACCACGAATGCAAGACAAAAGAGCCTCTCTGTAAAATGGAGAGACGAGAGCTGAATCACATTTGTCTCTCCCATGTTGAAATAGAAAAGCAAAGTTTCCCTAAGGATTCTGTCTGCCATAAACCTTTACGCACAAAAGCTCCCCCATATTGGCCTGCATAACATGTCTTCTGCAGAATTTGTGACACACTGCAGCGTCTGCAACTGCTTTGAGCATTGTTGTATGGCAATTTTAGTCTGGATGGACATTATAGTGACGCATGTCATGGCTGCATTCGCAGACCTTTTTCAATCAGCAAGCCACAAATCTAGCTGGGACCCAGCAGTTCAAACCTCTGCAGCAGCTAACTATCATGTAGCTCACAAACCTTCTTCAATCAGAACACAAGGGAATGTAGCTGGAAGACAGCATTTCAAAGCTCACAGCAGCTTACCATCATGTAGCTGAGCACCATGTCATGGCTCTCCTTGCAGCAGGCGCATGTGAGGCTGGAGGTCAGGCCCGGGACCTGAGCCATGGAGACACAGGGGTGACCTTTCGGACAGTTGGGGTGTGCATGGGACTGGAACCCTGATGATGCAGCATCAGGTGGCGTCTTCTGCTGCTTGGCAACACACTGCAAGTAGGAGTGCGGGAAGAAAGGTTAAAAGGAGTTATTTGTCAGCTGTCGTACTGGCTCTGAAGAGGTAAGGCCAAGCACATGGAAATGTGGGAGTCTATTCCAAGGGTGGATAGTAGTAAGTACCAAAAAATGGGCTTTGGTTGAGGTGCTGGAGTGATTGTACGGTGGCTTGGAAGCAACAAGACCTCAGTGAAGTTGACGACTAGACAGGTTGATAAGCAGGTTTGCAACGGAACGGCTGCTGCAGCATGGAAAATGCATGAACATGCATGCCAAATGAGTTATTCAACAGAAGGTGCTCTGCACATGCATACACACAGGGCTTAGCTATTTTTATTCCATTTCACATTATGCCATAGCAAGAAGTGCCTTGGGGTTTAGCTAATGCTAATACAGGTTGTGCCAGCTGCTGTGAGACAATACCAGCAACAAGAGGTACCTAGGGGTGTGGGACAATTGCAAGTTATGGGCAACAGTAGGATGCACAACTCTGGGTTTGATGACGGAAGCGCACGAAGGGGCTGCTCAACTAGTAAGTGCCAATGCACATAAGACAGTAAGATAGCCTAGGAGCAGATGGGAGCAGGTGTACACCCATATGCCACCTGGACAGTTCAGGTGCCTAGCGGGTACCATTCCCAGGGCACCAGATGATCACAGTCATTTGAATGCAATTTCTAGTTGCATGTGTGCACACCGAGTGAACCTGCCACTGCTGCTCAGATGCACCATGCATCTGCCTTACCTCTTGGCACAGCATGAAGGGCACAGGGCACTCCAGGCACACCTCCCCACTCTCACGTAACACATCTAGCATCTTGCCACAACCAGGGGAGCAGCAGAAGAGGTACGTGGAGAGGTGGAAGACCGCTGCTAGGTACTCGTCAACATCAAGGATACCATTCTCGTCCACGTCCAAGGTCTGGAAGATCTTGCCAATCAGCTGTTGGCCTTGCTTACTGGACCACTGCAGCAACGAAGAATACAGCACCGTTAAGCGAACAGCCATTTGACTGTCCAGCAGACTACTTTTTTCATCAGCGCATGCAGAAGACCCTCATGTGGAGCATTTCAAGGCGTGAAGGTGCCAGGCAAGGCCTGGAAGTGACGTCCGAGGAGGAGTGGGTTTGCAAACCTCGTGGCCTTGGACTGCTGCTGGACTGGCTGAGCAAGCAGCATACCACAGCTTTAGGCATACCTGGGGGTTGGTTCGTAGAACAATCTTGGCAAACGCAGTCTTTTCGGTTCGGCCCCCAGGGCACTCAGCCTTAAACTCCTCATAGCGCTTCACCAGTTCTTCCAAAACCTCCTTGGGCAGAGCTTCCTTCATAGCAGAGGCTCGCTGCAGAAGCCAGGGCCTCATAACATTGGTGAGAAGGTCGGGCCCAAGATCGTCCGAAAGCACAGCGTTCAGCATCTTGGCTCAGAGCCGGAAGGCCAGCTTAGCGGAGCACTCCACTGCCTTCAGTAAGTTACTGCCTTATTACTGTGCTTCAAGACAACACGGGTAGATACATCATGGGGCTGTCCAGCTGGCTGCAAAGCGGCCCCTTTGTAGGTGCCTTGATCTTCAATCGGCCAACCAACCCAACTCATGGCTTGGTCCCATGAGCGAGGCGTGCTCGGCGCCCTCTGTGGCGCCGGCGGGTGCGTGCCTCGTGTAACTCCTGTCACCTTGGAGCCCAAACTGAAACGGGGTGCATGGCATTCGACTGGCCGTTACGCGGGTCAAGCTGGCACAGCTAGTTGTCCGGCTCGGAGACATTGACTAAGCCCTCGCTCCCCGGATAAGTTTGCACGGTCTCAGATGGCACAAATGCAGCGCTACTCCTGTTAAACAGGACATCAACATGGGGGTTCATAAGTAGCCCAGCTGCTGTACTCGAGCTGAACTGATGAACTGATGACTGTACGTGTTCCCTCATATCTTTCTGTCTCAGTGTCCAACACCGACATTCCTGGGATGCCAGACCGCCGGCGGGCCTGCAGGAGTTGCGCTGCCTGATACGAAGATAAGCTCTGGAGTGGCGGTGCTGCTGGCTTTTGATCGATGAACTGCTCTCATTCTGCACCCTACCACCTATGACTGAGCACAGCTTCTAACTGTGACCCAAACAAAAACCAGGACTGGTGAGCAGCCAAGTGCAAGGAGGTATGGGTGACATTCTCATGTCTGCAAGAGATCTACAAGCCATGCAGATCCGGTCTGTACCTGATACAGTGAGAGTCCTTGAAAAGGTTCCATGCATCAGCTGCTCTGCAAGCACCCAAGCTGCCGATGCGGCATTGCTTTACACCAACAATAAGAACGGTACATCAGCACTGTTTAGATTTAGAACTACCTTCCCTTTTTGTCCCTGCTGCTGCTGCTGCTGCTTCACCATCACAGCTTCTGCCGCTGCTGCCTCAGTTGCCTGCTGCTTCATCTTGTCCCGGGACCTCTTCCATGGACTTCCCCTGCCAACAGCTCCCAGGCCCTAGTGCACCACTGCTGCCCCTCTGGCAGCACCACCTGCACTTTTCCTACATGCCCCAGCACTACCCCAATCCTCATGGCCGCCACCAGCACCGCCCTAAAACCTGATGAGGTGTTGGCATGACCCCCACTGGCTCTGCTGCCTCAAGCTCTCCACGCTTCTCTGCCAGTTCGTACATGCAAGAAGCAGCTGCTGAGGTCTGCCTTCAGTGCCAGTGTCTTCCCAGCTGCTACTTATTCCTTAGCTCTGCCAGGGGTACAAGAGAAGGAGCACCACCAGCATGAACAGCTGCTGATGAGCGCTGATGAACCTTCTGCTGCAGCTGCTGCTCCTTGGCTTTCACCCTATGCTGTGGGTGCAGGCAAAGCTTCCCCTCCCGCATGGATACTTCCAACAGCAGCGACTAGTTCTGCAGCAGCAGCAGCAGCATGGCCTATGCTGCTGTCAGCACTTAATGCTGCCCCTGCCACAATGGCTGCTACTGCTGCTGCAGACCTGCCCCATGCTCCCTGCTGAAACAGTGGCTGCTGCTGCTGTTCTGTTTGCTCCCACTGCTCCTGCTCTTCCTGCCGCTGCTGTTCTGGTTGCTCCTGTTCCTGTGCTCCTCCCCCTGCTGGTCCAGCCTAGTCTAGCTGATCTTATTGCATGGAGTGACTCTGCAAGCTTCATCATCTGAAGCTCCATCGGCTGTTTGTGCTGCTGCTGCCAGTCTCTGCCTTCCCCTTGGTTCCTCCTGCTGCTGCCTTCGCTGCTCTTCATGCTGCTGCCGCTCCTGTTCTTCTGCTCCTTGATCCTGCTCCTTCAGCTCTTGCGGTTCCGCCTGCATGTCCCTTATATGCCGCAGCACTCGTGCTGCTTCTTGATCCCAAGGTATCCTCCCCTGCCCCTGCACCGCCCCAGGCACCTTCAACCCACATGTCATAGCTGTAGCAGCAGCGTGCGCCGTCGACAGCAGTGCTACAGCCTTACCCCAGTGCCTGCCAAGCCGACGTTTCCCACTCCCGCCACCATATCCGCCCCCGCAGCTCCTCCCTCTGCCCCATCTCTACCCCCCTTATCTGCTCCCAGAACTGCTGCAACCGCCCCAGAGAATACCGGGTTCACCATATGCTCCCATGTATCCCCCCTAGCTTCTCCTGTCACTGCTGCTGTACTTGCCCCTTGCACATGCAGGATCATGTCACCCTCTCTGCTTGCAGCCACTGCTGCTGTTGTTGCTGCTTGTTGATCTGCCTCCACCCTTGGTCCACCTCTGCCACCTGCGCCCTCCTCGGTATCACGCCTAGAGACTTTCCCCTGCATGATGGCTGCCAGTCCTGGTAACCCTCCAACTACCACCTCCACTCCCATGATCACTGTCGCTTATTCCTCCTCTCCACCGGCGATCTCCTTGCGTTACTGGACCTGGCACTGCCCCTACTGCTGTTGCTGCTGCCACTGTTGCACTTTGAGCCCCTCTACTTCTTCTTGTACCCCTTATCCACTATGGCTTCAGCTACCAGGGCTGCCTGCCTTGCTTGTGCTTCCCCACCTACGACCTTGGCCACCTCTGCAAGCGGCAGCACATAGTCAGTCTCACTTGCATGTCAAGGGCTCTCTCCAGCTGGTGCAGCTTGGCAACCATGGAAGGCCCTGGCTGCTCCTGCTGCTGCTGTGCGGCTGCTAGTTGTCTTTGGCATGCCTGCAAGGCGACATGCAGACAGCAGGCATGGGGATGAAAGAACACTGAAACTACAGACTGTGCTCAGCTTTGCCTAACAAGAGCATTTTCAAATAGCTTACAGACTGGGATGGGCTACCGTGCATTGTGCAGTGCTCCTCTGAGGCCGAGCAGCTTGAAGGAAGAGCCTGTTCCCTACCATCAACATACAGAGCAGGGAGACACAGATTGCATGCAGCATTTCATTGTCTGCCTGGTATCCTCTTGGGCCTAGCCTGCTGGCAGGTCATGGGTGAAAATGAGCACTAGACGGCAGTACTGCTTACGACTGTTACAAGAGTGGCCCTTCAGGATTAATGCATGCAGGGCCGATCACCTCGCCCCATCGGCATCACCTATAATAGATAGTGCTGTCATTGCTAGTAAGTTGGATTACAAGGTGGACGGAGCAAAGTTTCCACCTGGAAAGAAGGAGAAGCTTCAGCAGCAAAACAACTGCTTCTGGTAGGGCATGTCCAGCCATCAGATATTTCATGTTCTATAGCCATCTGATCTGCCCAAAGTTATTGCCGCATACTCCATGCTGGTCGCGTAAGACTCTTAGTTCATGGAGATGCGCCACCAATACCACATTTGCTATGCATATAATTGGGACAATGGCTCCTATGGGGGCCTTTACTGCAACAGTCTAGTAATCCTGCCCCTGGCTCAGCTAGACCACCCCCTGGTTGCATGTCCATAAGAAGAACAGGTTGGGATGCTTATCTATGGACAGTAAAGGACATACATGGTAGTCACTAGGTGCGTCCAAGTTCTAATCACTACATGCAGCTACCAAAGTGCAGGCAGGTGTGTGCATGGCATTACCTGCGCTTAAAGTAGTCAGATGTGTGCCTCAGGTCCTTTACTGTGGGCCTCATGCGGTAATCCAGTACCAAGCACTCCTTCACAAAGGCCTTCTCCCAGGGTTTCAGAGAGAAGTATGGACTCTCTGGATTGTCCACTTCATCTGGTCCTCTGCGCGCCTGCACCTCCTCCTCACTCTTACACACCATGTCGAGGTACCAGAAGGGAGGGAATCCAGTCCTGAGCTCCAGCAGCAGCAACCCCAGAAGCCAAGTGTCCATCCTGCTGTCATGGCTGCACCCCTCCCTCAGCTCAGGGGGGTGGTAGATCAGTGTGCCCACCCGCACTGACATCCCCACTGAGTCCATGCTGAACAGCTGCTTGCTGGAACCAAAGTCGGACAGCTTCACCCGCGCCCTCTCCACTGATTCGCCAAACAAGAGCACGTTGCTGGGTTTGAGGTCCCTGTGGATAGCTTTGCCTTCGGAATGCAGCTCCTGCAATGCGAGGTTGACCCGAAACACAAAGGAGTGTGCCCTCACCGCATCTAACCCACAGGGTCCGCCATTCTGCACCAGCAGCTTGTCCAAGCTGCCTAGTGTGGACAGCTCAAGCAGCATACCGTGCAGCTGCATCCCACCCGGCAGCTTCACCAGCCCCCAGCCATAACACTTAGTTACATGAAAGCATGAGGCACAGTCGGCATAGATACTGTACTCCCCAGCCATGATTATGGCGTTGGCCTGGACAAGCATCTCTTCTGTAAGTGCAGCCTGCTGTTCCATGTTTAGGTCGCAGTACCGGTAGCTGAGCTTCAAGGCCATGCGATCTGGAGGCTCGCCCTGCCGCCTGCTGCTGCTGCTGCTGGTGGAACACAGGCCATGCTTCAGCTTCTCAACCTCCCATACTGTAGCATTCCCACCCTTGTTGATGTAACCAGCAACCCTTAAGCTGTACTCCTCCCCTGTGACGCTCTGCAGCTTGTCTAGACAGCAGAGGTCCAGTAGGTCCCCTGCTGCTGTTGCCTGAGTCCTGAGCTGCTGGCTGAGCGTTGCTGCAGCTGTTGCAGGGAGTGGAGGCACAGCAGGAGGAGATGCATGGGTGCAGCCTGCCTTGTCTGCCTCCACAGCAACTCCGGCCAGTTGTTGCTGAACACTGCTACTGCCTGCTGGTTGAGAAGCTGACAACGATCCTTCAGCCCCCTCCAGCACCATCCCTGCTGCTGCTGCTGGCGCTATGGCTGGGTCCCGCTGCTGCCATTGTGAACCTGGCTCACCAGCAGCAGCCGCAGTGCTTTTGCTGTTTGCTCTGCCACACCCTGCAGCTGCTCCTGCAACATTCACACAAGCACTGCTCTCCACCTGACCTGCCTGCTGATTGACAGCTGCCCCAACTACTGCAGCTGCTGCTGCACTGCCCAAAGGCTGAGCTGCACTGCCCAATGGCTGAGCCTTGGTTTGCAATCCTGCTGGTGCTGCCATACTGATGTGGCTGGTCAGGGGCAAAGCTGAAGACATAGCAGCAGCAGTAGCCTGTGCACATCCTGCTTGCTGAGTGCAGCATCCATCCAGGTCAGCATAGGAGCTTCCAAAACATGGAGCAGAGCTTGGTAAGGCATGTGGGATGGAGGGAGAGGTAGAAGCATCCCCGGCCTCACGCCCAGCATCCTTAGTAACTTCTGCAGTATGTGCGGCAGAGGCAGCCATGGCTGCTGTTGTGGCACCTTGGGAGCTGCTGGCTAACTGTGGGCTGACTCTGGCCTGATACTGCCGCTGCTTGCTAGGCACAGCCATGCTCACAGGCAGTGCTGCTGACTCAAGGCTGCTGTGAGCCTGCAAATGGGAAACAACCTGCCTTGGTTATGGAGCAAAGTGGATACCATGCATCTGACAGGGTGGGATATCACTTTATAAAGGGCATGGAAAAGTGCTTCAATAATTCCTATTGTCCGTACAAGCAGGTGCAGGTATTGCATCGTAAAGGTACCTAGCTTTGCCGGACAATGGGACAGGTTGATGTGTAGTTTCCAGCTAATGGCGTTGAAACATGCCTTCCTGATTAACATAGCTACCTACCTTGTGCTCTGATGTAGGGGGTGACTGTACTACTCGGTAACCTCCTGACAAGTGCATAGGCCGCTTGGCAGGGACTTGCTCAAAAGCATCCTGCAGAATAATACCAACCCACAGCATCTTTTAGTTGGGGCTTGCTCTAGTTAGCAACCAGAAAGCAGCACATGGTGTTTATCATCTTCACCATGCACGCGGTCAGATCTGCAAAGGACAAGTGTGCATGAGCAGCTCTGTCTCAGCAGCAGCGGCTCCTGCTGGTTGATTTTGGAGTGGCTCTCAAGTTGCCCTGGAGCAGTAGTTCCTGGCATGTATACAATTTCAATTGTAGTGTTTGTAAGGCTCCTGGTCTCACCCACGCACCTGCTGACTGTCTCCAGGGGTAGATCGTTTGTTGCCCGACATGCTGGTGAGCTTCCCACCATTACACTTGCGGGAAGCTGCAAGCCTTGGGGGCAGGTCTACCTCCAGCAGGCTTAGGTCCTCTGAGGTCATATGAAGGTAGTCCACAACCTGGGAGTGTGTGGCAAGCAGGTCATTGGGCATGCCCACACAATTGCAAGATGTTGCAAGATCAGATCACTGGCAAAACGTGGCCAAAGATAGCTAGCTTTGCAGCATATGCCAAACCCAATCAAAGCATGCTGCTCACAAACAGTTGAACAACAATTTCCTGGCAGACTATTAAGGTATCCCACAACTGATGGCAGTCTCTGCTGCCACAGCACAAAGGATAAGCGCCCACTTGTTGATGATGCAAAGGTCCGGCTTTTACACAAAGATGATTGCAAGAAACACAACAGCCAGTACGTACCCGTTGCCAGGTATCATCTGCCAGGTTGATAGCTCCCCGCTCATTGCGTACATCAAAGTATCTGGCTGCAAGGACTTGGAAGGATGTCTTGCATAGGCGCGCTTCACAGCCGTTGATCTGCGGGCAGTACCATGGCTCTTGGTGCTGCGCTGTACAACTTGGCACTTTTTCCCTTGAAGTGACCTTGATGCCCGTGTAGTTGCTCCTGGGGATGCCCTTCTGCAAATGCAGGACAGCCTTGAGTCCATTTACCTTGCTCCTAGGGGAGGGCTGGTTCTTTATGTTTGCATAACGTGAGGCCTTACCCTGTTTTCCAGCATGTCATAGCAGAGCTGAGGTGGTGTCCATGGCTGCCAGGCTGAATCTGGCTGGTTGGTGGGGATGTACACCAAGCACTTGCGAATACCCTCCACTTCAGGCTCCTGATAGAACCCTAGGGTACCTGCATGGCCATGTTTTCAATCAACCACTGGCATAGTTTCTACTACAGTTGCATACCCAGAAGCCTACCAGCATCCAGAAAGGACACCTTCCCTTTGTTGCACGCTGCAACCACTGCAGGCCTCCAGCTGCCACGCACAAGCACTTCAACTGGCATCTTCACAGTACATGCACCTATCCCTATAGTATTGCGGTCCCGGTCTGGAAGTATAGGCCGGATCCTTGTGTGCTCGCCGCAGGCACGTGGCTGTTGGCCCAAAGAAGATATCGACGATTATCGCACAATATGGCCATGTTCTCATTCATACAAGATTTTGTCTACCTTCAGGCGGATGCTGGGCGTGGCCCATGTGCCGTTAGCTAGAAGATCAGCTGGGTAGTACTTCTCGCCGCTGCCATTCTGCTCCACAAGTTCAACTTCCACAGCACCTTTAGCAGACAGCTCATCCAACAGAGCTGCAGGCAATCCCTGCATTAAGCTTGCCGGATTACTCTGCATGTGAGGAGGGTTGCTTCCTGTTCACTTTCCTACGCTTCCGTCACTTCAGAGTTCTCTGTCATGCCCCAAGCGCTCAGCCAGACAAAACTAGATCATCCACGATATAAGACCGCCAGATAAAAGCGGACCAATTGGCGCATGCAAAGCACACTCGTATCTTCCAGCAGCAGTGCGAGAGGTGAGTCAATCATGTCCGACGCACCTTATAGCGATTCCGGAGCGGTGTGTGGAAGTGATTGATGCTGCAAGTATATGTGTGTCCTGCACGCAACACTGTCCAAGCTTGTTCTGCATTACATTAGGGAGCTCATTGTGTATCTCCTAGCTGTATGCGTCTTCCCTGTTGTTGAATGTTCTCCTCTTATACGCTGGGCAATTCATAGAGTGTATAGTGATGCTAACATTGGACGGCCACCTTAAGGCTGGAAGGCGACTCAGTAACGCAAACTTAGGTACGCTGAAAGTGGTGTTCGTCTGAAATGGGCAAAGGCCAGCTTGCTAAGCCGGTGGTGCCCGTGTGTTTTCTATAGTGCTTGGCTTTGCATAACGTGTATGGTTTCCATGTTTACAGGCGACTCAGCAAATCAGAGGCAGCGTAGGAGCTGGAGGCAGTGTCATTTGGGAAGGTCGCACACGGGGCGGGGCCATGGTCGCAGCTTTCGCAGTGCAACGCTTATGAGGGGTCTCCCACCAATGTGATTGCATACCGTCCTGCTTGGTGTGCAAAGATGAGGATGGATTCTACAAGATAAGCTCTACGACCGCTGGAGGAGAAGCAGACTCTGGCCATGAAGCCCGTGCCTTCGCGGCACTCAGCTGGAGTGAACTAGGTGCGTCGTGGGGCAGTTGGTCAGCGGCTTTGCGTTTGCATTTCTTTTAGTGAGGTAGTCAGTGGCTGTGGGTTCGAGAAGCATCAAGTCGGCCTGAGCTCATCCTAGCAGCTTCGGGTAGTTTTCTGCTGACCTTTCCCCTTCCCCTCCTAATGGAGCTTTGCGCTCGTGCTGGAGGTTACATGTTGATCCCTGATTGCTTGCCTTGCATACCCTTCCCCTCCTAATGGAGCTTTGCGCTCGCTCAGGAGGTTACATGTACATCTGATTGCTTCCCCTGCTTGCCTCCCCTCCCCTCCTAACGGAGCCTTGCGCTCGCTCTGGAGGTTAGATGTACATCTGATTGCTTCCCCTGCGTGGCTCTCCTTCGCCTCTTAACGGAGCCATGCGCTCGCTCAGGAGGTTACATGTAAATCTGATTGCTTCCGCTGCATGCCTCCCCTTCCCCTCCTAACGGAGCCTTGCGCTCGCTCAGGAGGTTACATGTGCATCTGATTGCTTCCCCTGCGTGGCTCTCCTTCGCCTCTTAACGGAGCCATGCGCTCGCTCAGGAGGTTACATGTAATCTGATTGCTTCCCCTGCTTGCCTCCCCTTCCCCTCCTAACGGAGCCTTGCGCTCGCTCAGGAGGTTACATGTGCATCTGATTGCTTCCCCTGCTTGGCTCTCCTTCGCCTCTTAACGGAGCCATGCGCTCCCTCAGGAGGTTACATGTACATCTGATTGCTTTTCCTGCTGACCTTTCCTTCCCCTCCTAAGGGAGCCTGGTGCTCGATCTGGAGGTTACATTTACATCTGATTGCTTTTCCTGCTTGCCTCCCCTTCCCCTCCTAACGGAGCCTTGCGCTCGCTCAGGAGGTTACATGTGCATCTGATTGCTTCCCCTGCTTGGCTCTCCTTCGCCTCTTAACGGAGCCATGCGCTCGCTCAGGAGGTTACATGTACATCTGATTGCTTCCCCTGCTTGCCTCCCCTCCCCTCCTAACGGAGCCATGCGCTCGCTCAGGAGGTTACATGTAAATCTGATTGCTTCCGCTGCTTGCCTCCCCTTCCCCTCCTAACGGAGCCTTGCGCTCGCTCAGGAGGTTACATGTGCATCTGATTGCTTCCCCTGCTTGCCTCCCCTCCCCTCCTAACGGAGCCATGCGCTCGCTCAGGAGGTTACATGTACATCTGATTGCTTCCCCTGCTTGCCTCCCCTTCCCCTCCTAACGGAGCCTTGCGCTCGCTCAGGAGGTTACATGTAAATCTGATTGCTTCCGCTGCATGCCTCCCCTTCCCCTCCTAACGGAGCCTTGCGCTCGCTCAGGAGGTTACATGTGCATCTGATTGCTTCCCCTGCGTGGCTCTCCTTCGCCTCTTAACGGAGCCATGCGCTCGCTCAGGAGGTTACATGTAATCTGATTGCTTCCCCTGCTTGCCTCCCCTTCCCCTCCTAACGGAGCCTTGCGCTCGCTCAGGAGGTTACATGTGCATCTGATTGCTTCCCCTGCGTGGCTCTCCTTCGCCTCTTAACGGAGCCATGCGCTCGCTCAGGAGGTTACATGTAATCTGATTGCTTCCCCTGCTTGCCTCCCCTTCCCCTCCTAACGGAGCCTTCCGCTCGCTCAGGAGGTTACATGTGCATCTGATTGCTTCCCCTGCTTGGCTCTCCTTCGCCTCTTAACGGAGCCATGCGCTCCCTCAGGAGGTTACATGTACATCTGATTGCTTTTCCTGCTGACCTTTCCTTCCCCTCCTAAGGGAGCCTGGTGCTCGATCTGGAGGTTACATTTACATCTGATTGCTTTTCCTGCTTGCCTCCCCTTCCCCTCCTAACGGAGCCTTGCGCTCGCTCAGGAGGTTACATGTGCATCTGATTGCTTCCCCTGCTTGGCTCTCCTTCGCCTCTTAACGGAGCCATGCGCTCGCTCAGGAGGTTACATGTACATCTGATTGCTTCCCCTGCTTGCCTCCCCTCCCCTCCTAACGGAGCCATGCGCTCGCTCAGGAGGTTACATGTAAATCTGATTGCTTCCGCTGCTTGCCTCCCCTTCCCCTCCTAACGGAGCCTTGCGCTCGCTCAGGAGGTTACATGTGCATCTGATTGCTTCCCCTGCTTGCCTCCCCTCCCCTCCTAACGGAGCCATGCGCTCGCTCAGGAGGTTACATGTACATCTGATTGCTTCCCCTGCTTGCCTCCCCTTCCCCTCCTAACGGAGCCTTGCGCTCGCTCAGGAGGTTACATGTGCATCTGATTGCTTCCCCTGCTTGGCTCTCCTTCGCCTCTTAACGGAGTCATGCGCTCCCTCAGGAGGTTACATGTACATCTGATTGCTTTTCCTGCTGACCTTTCCTTCCCCTCCTAAGGGAGCCTGGTGCTCGATCTGGAGGTTACATTTACATCTGATTGCTTCTCCTGCTTGCCTCCCCTTCCCCTCCTAACGGAGCCTTGCGCTCGCTCAGGAGGTTACATGTGCATCTGATTGCTTCCCCTGCTTGGCTCTCCTTCGCCTCTTAACGGAGCCATGCGCTCGCTCAGGAGGTTCCATGTACACCTGATTGCTTCCCCTGCTTGCCTCCCCTCCCCTCCTAACGGAGCCATGCGCTCGCTCAGGAGGTTACATGTAAATCTGATTGCTTCCGCTGCTTGCCTCCCCTTCCCCTCCTAACGGAGCCTTGCGCTCGCTCAGGAGGTTACATGTGCATCTGATTGCTTCCCCTGCTTGGCTCTCCTTCGCCTCTTAACGGAGCCATGCGCTCGCTCAGGAGGTTACATGTACATCTGATTGCTTCCCCTGCTTGCCTCCCCTCCCCTCCTAACGGAGCCATGCGCTCGCTCAGGAGGTTACATGTAAATCTGATTGCTTCCGCTGCTTGCCTCCCCTTCCCCTCCTAACGGAGCCTTGCGCTCGCTCAGGAGGTTACATGTGCATCTGATTGCTTCCCCTGCTTGCCTCCCCTCCCCTCCTAAGGGAGCCATGCGCTCGCTCACGAGGTTACATGTACATCTGATTGCTTCCCCTGCTTGCCTCCCCTTCCCCTCCTAACGGAGCCTTGCGCTCGCTCAGGAGGTTACATGTGCTTCTGATTGCTTCCCCTGCTTGGCTCTCCTTCGCCTCTTAACGGAGCCATGCGCTCCCTCAGGAGGTTACATGTACATCTGATTGCTTTTCCTGCTGACCTTTCCTTCCCCTCCTAAGGGAGCCTGGTGCTCGATCTGGAGGTTACATTTACATCTGATTGCTTCTCCTGCTTGCCTCCCCTTCCCCTCCTAACGGAGCCTTGCGCTCGCTCAGGAGGTTACATGTGCATCTGATTGCTTCCCCTGCTTGGCTCTCCTTCGCCTCTTAACGGAGCCATGCGCTCGCTCAGGAGGTTCCATGTACACCTGATTGCTTCCCCTGCTTGCCTCCCCTCCCCTCCTAACGGAGCCATGCGCTCGCTCAGGAGGTTACATGTAAATCTGATTGCTTCCGCTGCTTGCCTCCCCTTCCCCTCCTAACGGAGCCATGCGCTCGCTCAGGAGGTTACATGTGCATCTGATTGCTTCCCCTGCGTGGCTCTCCTTCCCCTCCTAACGGAGCCTTGCGCTCGCTCAGGAGGTTACATGTGCATCTGATTGCTTCCCCTGCTTGGCTCTCCTTCGCCTCTTAACGGAGCCATGCGCTCCCTCAGGAGGTTACATGTACATCTGATTGCTTTTCCTGCTGACCTTTCCTTCCCCTCCTAAGGGAGCCTGGTGCTCGATCTGGAGGTTACATTTACATCTGATTGCTTTTCCTGCTTGCCTCCCCTTCCCCTCCTAACGGAGCCTTGCGCTCGCTCAGGAGGTTACATGTGCATCTGATTGCTTCCCCTGCTTGGCTCTCCTTCGCCTCTTAACGGAGCCATGCGCTCGCTCAGGAGGTTACATGTACATCTGATTGCTTCCCCTGCTTGCCTCCCCTTCCCCTCCTAACGGAGCCATGCGCTCGCTCAGGAGGTTACATGTAAATCTGATTGCTTCCGCTGCTTGCCTCCCCTTCCCCTCCTAACGGAGCCTTGCGCTCGCTCAGGAGGTTACATGTGCATCTGATTGCTTCCCCTGCTTGCCTCCCCTCCCCTCCTAAGGGAGCCATGCGCTCGCTCACGAGGTTACATGTACATCTGATTGCTTCCCCTGCTTGCCTCCCCTTCCCCTCCTAACGGAGCCTTGCGCTCGCTCAGGAGGTTACATGTGCTTCTGATTGCTTCCCCTGCTTGGCTCTCCTTCGCCTCTTAACGGAGCCATGCGCTCCCTCAGGAGGTTACATGTACATCTGATTGCTTTTCCTGCTGACCTTTCCTTCCCCTCCTAAGGGAGCCTGGTGCTCGATCTGGAGGTTACATTTACATCTGATTGCTTCTCCTGCTTGCCTCCCCTTCCCCTCCTAACGGAGCCTTGCGCTCGCTCAGGAGGTTACATGTGCATCTGATTGCTTCCCCTGCTTGGCTCTCCTTCGCCTCTTAACGGAGCCATGCGCTCGCTCAGGAGGTTCCATGTACACCTGATTGCTTCCCCTGCTTGCCTCCCCTCCCCTCCTAACGGAGCCATGCGCTCGCTCAGGAGGTTACATGTAAATCTGATTGCTTCCGCTGCTTGCCTCCCCTTCCCCTCCTAACGGAGCCTTGCGCTCGCTCAGGAGGTTACATGTGCATCTGATTGCTTCCCCTGCGTGGCTCTCCTTCCCCTCCTAACGGAGCCTTGCGCTCGCTCAGGAGGTTACATGTGCATCTGATTGCTTCCCCTGCTTGGCTCTCCTTCGCCTCTTAACGGAGCCATGCGCTCCCTCAGGAGGTTACATGTACATCTGATTGCTTTTCCTGCTGACCTTTCCTTCCCCTCCTAAGGGAGCCTGGTGCTCGATCTGGAGGTTACATTTACATCTGATTGCTTTTCCTGCTTGCCTCCCCTTCCCCTCCTAACGGAGCCTTGCGCTCGCTCAGGAGGTTACATGTGCATCTGATTGCTTCCCCTGCTTGGCTCTCCTTCGCCTCTTAACGGAGCCATGCGCTCGCTCAGGAGGTTACATGTACATCTGATTGCTTCCCCTGCTTGCCTCCCCTCCCCTCCTAACGGAGCCATGCGCTCGCTCAGGAGGTTACATGTAAATCTGATTGCTTCCGCTGCTTGCCTCCCCTTCCCCTCCTAACGGAGCCTTGCGCTCGCTCAGGAGGTTACATGTGCATCTGATTGCTTCCCCTGCTTGCCTCCCCTCCCCTCCTAACGGAGCCATGCGCTCGCTCAGGAGGTTACATGTACATCTGATTGCTTCCCCTGCTTGCCTCCCCTTCCCCTCCTAACGGAGCCTTGCGCTCGCTCAGGAGGTTACATGTGCATCTGATTGCTTCCCCTGCTTGGCTCTCCTTCGCCTCTTAACGGAGCCATGCGCTCCCTCAGGAGGTTACATGTACATCTGATTGCTTTTCCTGCAGACCTTTCCTTCCCCTCCTAAGGGAGCCTGGTGCTCGATCTGGAGGTTACATTTACATCTGATTGCTTCTCCTGCTTGCCTCCCCTTCCCCTCCTAACGGAGCCTTGCACTCGCTCAGGAGGTTACATGTGCATCTGATTGCTTCCCCTGCTTGGCTCTCCTTCGCCTCTTAACGGAGCCATGCGCTCGCTCAGGAGGTTCCATGTACACCTGATTGCTTCCCCTGCTTGCCTCCCCTCCCCTCCTAACGGAGCCATGCGCTCGCTCAGGAGGTTACATGTAAATCTGATTGCTTCCGCTGCTTGCCTCCCCTTCCCCTCCTAACGGAGCCTTGCGCTCGCTCAGGAGGTTACATGTGCATCTGATTGCTTCCCCTGCTTGGCTCTCCTTCGCCTCTTAACGGAGCCATGCGCTCGCTCAGGAGGTTACATGTACATCTGATTGCTTCCCCTGCTTGCCTCCCCTCCCCTCCTAACGGAGCCATGCGCTCGCTCAGGAGGTTACATGTAAATCTGATTGCTTCCGCTGCTTGCCTCCCCTTCCCCTCCTAACGGAGCCTTGCGCTCGCTCAGGAGGTTACATGTGCATCTGATTGCTTCCCCTGCTTGCCTCCCCTCCCCTCCTAACGGAGCCATGCGCTCGCTCAGGAGGTTACATGTACATCTGATTGCTTCCCCTGCTTGCCTCCCCTTCCCCTCCTAACGGAGCCTTGCGCTCGCTCAGGAGGTTACATGTGCATCTGATTGCTTCCCCTGCTTGGCTCTCCTTCGCCTCTTAACGGAGCCATGCGCTCCCTCAGGAGGTTACATGTACATCTGATTGCTTTTCCTGCTGACCTTTCCTTCCCCTCCTAAGGGAGCCTGGTGCTCGATCTGGAGGTTACATTTACATCTGATTGCTTCTCCTGCTTGCCTCCCCTTCCCCTCCTAACGGAGCCTTGCGCTCGCTCAGGAGGTTACATGTGCATCTGATTGCTTCCCCTGCTTGGCTCTCCTTCGCCTCTTAACGGAGCCATGCGCTCGCTCAGGAGGTTCCATGTACACCTGATTGCTTCCCCTGCTTGCCTCCCCTCCCCTCCTAACGGAGCCATGCGCTCGCTCAGGAGGTTACATGTAAATCTGATTGCTTCCGCTGCTTGCCTCCCCTTCCCCTCCTAACGGAGCCTTGCGCTCGCTCAGGAGGTTACATGTGCATCTGATTGCTTCCCCTGCGTGGCTCTCCTTCCCCTCCTAACGGAGCCTTGCGCTCGCTCAGGAGGTTACATGTGCATCTGATTGCTTCCCCTGCTTGGCTCTCCTTCGCCTCTTAACGGAGCCATGCGCTCCCTCAGGAGGTTACATGTACATCTGATTGCTTTTCCTGCTGACCTTTCCTTCCCCTCCTAAGGGAGCCTGGTGCTCGATCTGGAGGTTACATTTACATCTGATTGCTTTTCCTGCTTGCCTCCCCTTCCCCTCCTAACGGAGCCTTGCGCTCGCTCAGGAGGTTACATGTGCATCTGATTGCTTCCCCTGCTTGGCTCTCCTTCGCCTCTTAACGGAGCCATGCGCTCGCTCAGGAGGTTACATGTACTTCTAATTGCTTTATCTGCTGACCATTCCTTCCCCTCCTAGGGGAGCCTGGTGCTCGATCTGGAGGTTACATTTACATCTGATTGCTTTTCCTGCTGACCTCTCTCTTCCCCTCCTAAGGGAGCCTGGTGCTCGATCTGGAGGTTACATGTACATCTGATTGCTTTTTCTGCTGACCTTTCCCTTCCCCTCCTAAGGGGGCCTGGCGCTCGATCTGGAGGTTACATGTACATCTGATTGCTTTTCCTGCTGACCTTTCCTTCCCCTCCTAAGGGAGCCTGGTGCTCGATCTGGAGGTTACATTTACATCTGATTGCTTCTCCTGCTTGCCTCCCCTTCCCCTCCTAACGGAGCCTTGCGCTCGCTCAGGAGGTTACATGTGCATCTGATTGCTTCCCCTGCTTGGCTCTCCTTCGCCTCTTAACGGAGCCATGCGCTCGCTCAGGAGGTTCCATGTACACCTGATTGCTTCCCCTGCTTGCCTCCCCCTCCCCTCCTAACGGAGCCATGCGCTCGCTCAGGAGGTTACATGTAAATCTGATTGCTTCCGCTGCTTGCCTCCCCTTCCCCTCCTAACGGAGCCTTGCGCTCGCTCAGGAGGTTACATGTGCATCTGATTGCTTCCCCTGCTTGGCTCTCCTTCGCCTCTTAACGGAGCCATGCGCTCGCTCAGGAGGTTACATGTACATCTGATTGCTTTTCCTGCTGACCTTTCCTTCCCCTCCTAAGGGAGCCTGGTGCTCGATCTGGAGGTTACATTTACATCTGATTGCTTCTCCTGCTTGCCTCCCCTTCCCCTCCTAACGGAGCCTTGCGCTCGCTCAGGAGGTTACATGTGCATCTGATTGCTTCCCCTGCTTGGCTCTCCTTCGCCTCTTAACGGAGCCATGCGCTCGCTCAGGAGGTTCCATGTACACCTGATTGCTTCCCCTGCTTGCCTCCCCTCCCCTCCTAACGGAGCCATGCGCTCGCTCAGGAGGTTACATGTAAATCTGATTGCTTCCGCTGCTTGCCTCCCCTTCCCCTCCTAACGGAGCCTTGCGCTCGCTCAGGAGGTTACATGTGCATCTGATTGCTTCCCCTGCGTGGCTCTCCTTCCCCTCCTAACGGAGCCTTGCGCTCGCTCAGGAGGTTACATGTGCATCTGATTGCTTCCCCTGCTTGGCTCTCCTTCGCCTCTTAACGGAGCCATGCGCTCCCTCAGGAGGTTACATGTACATCTGATTGCTTTTCCTGCTGACCTTTCCTTCCCCTCCTAAGGGAGCCTGGTGCTCGATCTGGAGGTTACATTTACATCTGATTGCTTTTCCTGCTTGCCTCCCCTTCCCCTCCTAACGGAGCCTTGCGCTCGCTCAGGAGGTTACATGTGCATCTGATTGCTTCCCCTGCTTGGCTCTCCTTCGCCTCTTAACGGAGCCATGCGCTCGCTCAGGAGGTTACATGTACTTCTAATTGCTTTATCTGCTGACCATTCCTTCCCCTCCTAGGGGAGCCTGGTGCTCGATCTGGAGGTTACATTTACATCTGATTGCTTTTCCTGCTGACCTCTCTCTTCCCCTCCTAAGGGAGCCTGGTGCTCGATCTGGAGGTTACATGTACATCTGATTGCTTTTTCTGCTGACCTTTCCCTTCCCCTCCTAAGGGGGCCTGGCGCTCGATCTGGAGGTTACATGTACATCTGATTGCTTTTCCTGCTGACCTTTCCTTCCCCTCCTAAGGGAGCCTGGTGCTCGATCCGGAGGTTACATTTACATCTGATTGCTTCTCCTGCTTGCCTCCCCTTCCCCTCCTAACGGAGCCTTGCGCTCGCTCAGGAGGTTACATGTGCATCTGATTGCTTCCCCTGCTTGGCTCTCCTTCGCCTCTTAACGGAGCCATGCGCTCGCTCAGGAGGTTCCATGTACACCTGATTGCTTCCCCTGCTTGCCTCCCCCTCCCCTCCTAACGGAGCCATGCGCTCGCTCAGGAGGTTACATGTAAATCTGATTGCTTCCGCTGCTTGCCTCCCCTTCCCCTCCTAACGGAGCCTTGCGCTCGCTCAGGAGGTTACATGTGCATCTGATTGCTTCCCCTGCTTGGCTCTCCTTCGCCTCTTAACGGAGCCATGCGCTCGCTCAGGAGGTTACATGTACATCTGATTGCTTCCCCTGCTTGCCTCCCCTCCCCTCCTAACGGAGCCATGCGCTCGCTCAGGAGGTTACATGTAAATCTGATTGCTTCCGCTGCTTGCCTCCCCTTCCCCTCCTAACGGAGCCTTGCGCTCGCTCAGGAGGTTACATGTGCATCTGATTGCTTCCCCTGCTTGCCTCCCCTCCCCTCCTAACGGAGCCTGGTGCTCGATCTGGAGGTTACATTTACATCTGATTGCTTCTCCTGCTTGCCTCCCCTTCCCCTCCTAACGGAGCCTTGCACTCGCTCAGGAGGTTACATGTGCATCTGATTGCTTCCCCTGCTTGGCTCTCCTTCGCCTCTTAACGGAGCCATGCGCTCGCTCAGGAGGTTCCATGTACACCTGATTGCTTCCCCTGCTTGCCTCCCCTCCCCTCCTAACGGAGCCATGCGCTCGCTCAGGAGGTTACATGTAAATCTGATTGCTTCCGCTGCTTGCCTCCCCTTCCCCTCCTAACGGAGCCTTGCGCTCGCTCAGGAGGTTACATGTGCATCTGATTGCTTCCCCTGCTTGGCTCTCCTTCGCCTCTTAACGGAGCCATGCGCTCGCTCAGGAGGTTACATGTACATCTGATTGCTTCCCCTGCTTGCCTCCCCTCCCCTCCTAACGGAGCCATGCGCTCGCTCAGGAGGTTACATGTAAATCTGATTGCTTCCGCTGCTTGCCTCCCCTTCCCCTCCTAACGGAGCCTTGCGCTCGCTCAGGAGGTTACATGTGCATCTGATTGCTTCCCCTGCTTGCCTCCCCTCCCCTCCTAACGGAGCCATGCGCTCGCTCAGGAGGTTACATGTACATCTGATTGCTTCCCCTGCTTGCCTCCCCTTCCCCTCCTAACGGAGCCTTGCGCTCGCTCAGGAGGTTACATGTGCATCTGATTGCTTCCCCTGCTTGGCTCTCCTTCGCCTCTTAACGGAGCCATGCGCTCCCTCAGGAGGTTACATGTACATCTGATTGCTTTTCCTGCTGACCTTTCCTTCCCCTCCTAAGGGAGCCTGGTGCTCGATCTGGAGGTTACATTTACATCTGATTGCTTCTCCTGCTTGCCTCCCCTTCCCCTCCTAACGGAGCCTTGCGCTCGCTCAGGAGGTTACATGTGCATCTGATTGCTTCCCCTGCTTGGCTCTCCTTCGCCTCTTAACGGAGCCATGCGCTCGCTCAGGAGGTTCCATGTACACCTGATTGCTTCCCCTGCTTGCCTCCCCTCCCCTCCTAACGGAGCCATGCGCTCGCTCAGGAGGTTACATGTAAATCTGATTGCTTCCGCTGCTTGCCTCCCCTTCCCCTCCTAACGGAGCCTTGCGCTCGCTCAGGAGGTTACATGTGCATCTGATTGCTTCCCCTGCGTGGCTCTCCTTCCCCTCCTAACGGAGCCTTGCGCTCGCTCAGGAGGTTACATGTGCATCTGATTGCTTCCCCTGCTTGGCTCTCCTTCGCCTCTTAACGGAGCCATGCGCTCCCTCAGGAGGTTACATGTACATCTGATTGCTTTTCCTGCTGACCTTTCCTTCCCCTCCTAAGGGAGCCTGGTGCTCGATCTGGAGGTTACATTTACATCTGATTGCTTTTCCTGCTTGCCTCCCCTTCCCCTCCTAACGGAGCCTTGCGCTCGCTCAGGAGGTTACATGTGCATCTGATTGCTTCCCCTGCTTGGCTCTCCTTCGCCTCTTAACGGAGCCATGCGCTCGCTCAGGAGGTTACATGTACTTCTAATTGCTTTATCTGCTGACCATTCCTTCCCCTCCTAGGGGAGCCTGGTGCTCGATCTGGAGGTTACATTTACATCTGATTGCTTTTCCTGCTGACCTCTCTCTTCCCCTCCTAAGGGAGCCTGGTGCTCGATCTGGAGGTTACATGTACATCTGATTGCTTTTTCTGCTGACCTTTCCCTTCCCCTCCTAAGGGGGCCTGGCGCTCGATCTGGAGGTTACATGTACATCTGATTGCTTTTCCTGCTGACCTTTCCTTCCCCTCCTAAGGGAGCCTGGTGCTCGATCTGGAGGTTACATTTACATCTGATTGCTTCTCCTGCTTGCCTCCCCTTCCCCTCCTAACGGAGCCTTGCGCTCGCTCAGGAGGTTACATGTGCATCTGATTGCTTCCCCTGCTTGGCTCTCCTTCGCCTCTTAACGGAGCCATGCGCTCGCTCAGGAGGTTCCATGTACACCTGATTGCTTCCCCTGCTTGCCTCCCCCTCCCCTCCTAACGGAGCCATGCGCTCGCTCAGGAGGTTACATGTAAATCTGATTGCTTCCGCTGCTTGCCTCCCCTTCCCCTCCTAACGGAGCCTTGCGCTCGCTCAGGAGGTTACATGTGCATCTGATTGCTTCCCCTGCTTGGCTCTCCTTCGCCTCTTAACGGAGCCATGCGCTCGCTCAGGAGGTTACATGTACATCTGATTGCTTCCCCTGCTTGCCTCCCCTCCCCTCCTAACGGAGCCATGCGCTCGCTCAGGAGGTTACATGTAAATCTGATTGCTTCCGCTGCTTGCCTCCCCTTCCCCTCCTAACGGAGCCTTGCGCTCGCTCAGGAGGTTACATGTGCATCTGATTGCTTCCCCTGCTTGCCTCCCCTCCCCTCCTAACGGAGCCATGCGCTCGCTCAGGAGGTTACATGTACATCTGATTGCTTCCCCTGCTTGCCTCCCCTTCCCCTCCTAACGGAGCCTTGCGCTCGCTCAGGAGGTTACATGTGCATCTGATTGCTTCCCCTGCTTGGCTCTCCTTCGCCTCTTAACGGAGCCATGCGCTCCCTCAGGAGGTTACATGTACATCTGATTGCTTTTCCTGCTGACCTTTCCTTCCCCTCCTAAGGGAGCCTGGTGCTCGATCTGGAGGTTACATTTACATCTGATTGCTTCTCCTGCTTGCCTCCCCTTCCCCTCCTAACGGAGCCTTGCGCTCGCTCAGGAGGTTACATGTGCATCTGATTGCTTCCCCTGCTTGGCTCTCCTTCGCCTCTTAACGGAGCCATGCGCTCGCTCAGGAGGTTCCATGTACACCTGATTGCTTCCCCTGCTTGCCTCCCCTCCCCTCCTAACGGAGCCATGCGCTCGCTCAGGAGGTTACATGTAAATCTGATTGCTTCCGCTGCTTGCCTCCCCTTCCCCTCCTAACGGAGCCTTGCGCTCGCTCAGGAGGTTACATGTGCATCTGATTGCTTCCCCTGCTTGGCTCTCCTTCCCCTCCTAACGGAGCCTTGCGCTCGCTCAGGAGGTTACATGTGCATCTGATTGCTTCCCCTGCTTGGCTCTCCTTCGCCTCTTAACGGAGCCATGCGCTCCCTCAGGAGGTTACATGTACATCTGATTGCTTTTCCTGCTGACCTTTCCTTCCCCTCCTAAGGGAGCCTGGTGCTCGATCTGGAGGTTACATTTACATCTGATTGCTTTTCCTGCTTGCCTCCCCTTCCCCTCCTAACGGAGCCTTGCGCTCGCTCAGGAGGTTACATGTGCATCTGATTGCTTCCCCTGCTTGGCTCTCCTTCGCCTCTTAACGGAGCCATGCGCTCGCTCAGGAGGTTACATGTACTTCTAATTGCTTTATCTGCTGACCATTCCTTCCCCTCCTAGGGGAGCCTGGTGCTCGATCTGGAGGTTACATTTACATCTGATTGCTTTTCCTGCTGACCTCTCTCTTCCCCTCCTAAGCGAGCCTGGTGCTCGATCTGGAGGTTACATGTACATCTGATTGCTTTTTCTGCTGACCTTTCCCTTCCCCTCCTAAGGGGGCCTGGCGCTCGATCTGGAGGTTACATGTACATCTGATTGCTTTTTCTGCTGACCTTTCCTTCCCCTCCTAAGGGAGCCTGGTGCTCGATCTGGAGGTTACATTTACATCTGATTGCTTCTCCTGCTTGCCTCCCCTTCCCCTCCTAACGGAGCCTTGCGCTCGCTCAGGAGGTTACATGTGCATCTGATTGCTTCCCCTGCTTGGCTCTCCTTCGCCTCTTAACGGAGCCATGCGCTCGCTCAGGAGGTTCCATGTACACCTGATTGCTTCCCCTGCTTGCCTCCCCCTCCCCTCCTAACGGAGCCATGCGCTCGCTCAGGAGGTTACATGTAAATCTGATTGCTTCCGCTGCTTGCCTCCCCTTCCCCTCCTAACGGAGCCTTGCGCTCGCTCAGGAGGTTACATGTGCATCTGATTGCTTCCCCTGCTTGGCTCTCCTTCGCCTCTTAACGGAGCCATGCGCTCGCTCAGGAGGTTACATGTACATCTGATTGCTTCCCCTGCTTGCCTCCCCTCCCCTCCTAACGGAGCCTTGCGCTCGCTCAGGAGGTTACATGTGCATCTGATTGCTTCCCCTGCTTGCCTCCCCTCCCCTCCTAACGGAGCCATGCGCTCGCTCAGGAGGTTACATGTACATCTGATTGCTTCCCCTGCTTGCCTCCCCTTCCCCTCCTAACGGAGCCTTGCGCTCGCTCAGGAGGTTACATGTGCATCTGATTGCTTCCCCTGCTTGGCTCTCCTTCGCCTCTTAACGGAGCCATGCGCTCCCTCAGGAGGTTACATGTACATCTGATTGCTTTTCCTGCTGACCTTTCCTTCCCCTCCTAAGGGAGCCTGGTGCTCGATCTGGAGGTTACATTTACATCTGATTGCTTCTTCTGCTTGCCTCCCCTTCCCCTCCTAACGGAGCCTTGCGCTCGCTCAGGAGGTTACATGTGCATCTGATTGCTTCCCCTGCTTGGCTCTCCTTCGCCTCTTAACGGAGCCATGCGCTCGCTCAGGAGGTTCCATGTACACCTGATTGCTTCCCCTGCTTGCCTCCCCTCCCCTCCTAACGGAGCCATGCGCTCGCTCAGGAGGTTACATGTAAATCTGATTGCTTCCGCTGCTTGCCTCCCCTTCCCCTCCTAACGGAGCCTTGCGCTCGCTCAGGAGGTTACATGTGCATCTGATTGCTTCCCCTGCTTGCCTCCCCTCCCCTCCTAACGGAGCCATGCGCTCGCTCAGGAGGTTACATGTACATCTGATTGCTTCCCCTGCTTGCCTCCCCTTCCCCTCCTAACGGAGCCTTGCGCTCGCTCAGGAGGTTACATGTGCATCTGATTGCTTCCCCTGCTTGGCTCTCCTTCGCCTCTTAACGGAGCCATGCGCTCGCTCAGGAGGTTACATGTACATCTGATTGCTTCCCCTGCTTGCCTCCCCTCCCCTCCTAACGGAGCCATGCGCTCGCTCAGGAGGTTACATGTAAATCTGATTGCTTCCGCTGCTTGCCTCCCCTTCCCCTCCTAACGGAGCCTTGCGCTCGCTCAGGAGGTTACATGTGCATCTGATTGCTTCCCCTGCTTGCCTCCCCTCCCCTCCTAACGGAGCCATGCGCTCGCTCAGGAGGTTACATGTACATCTGATTGCTTCCCCTGCTTGCCTCCCCTTCCCCTCCTAACGGAGCCTTGCGCTCGCTCAGGAGGTTACATGTGCATCTGATTGCTTCCCCTGCTTGGCTCTCCTTCGCCTCTTAACGGAGCCATGCGCTCCCTCAGGAGGTTACATGTACATCTGATTGCTTTTCCTGCTGACCTTTCCTTCCCCTCCTAAGGGAGCCTGGTGCTCGATCTGGAGGTTACATTTACATCTGATTGCTTCTTCCGCTTGCCTCCCCTTCCCCTCCTAACGGAGCCTTGCGCTCGCTCAGGAGGTTACATGTGCATCTGATTGCTTCCCCTGCTTGGCTCTCCTTCGCCTCTTAACGGAGCCATGCGCTCGCTCAGGAGGTTCCATGTACACCTGATTGCTTCCCCTGCTTGCCTCCCCTCCCCTCCTAACGGAGCCATGCGCTCGCTCAGGAGGTTACATGTAAATCTGATTGCTTCCGCTGCTTGCCTCCCCTTCCCCTCCTAACGGAGCCTTGCGCTCGCTCAGGAGGTTACATGTGCATCTGATTGCTTCCCCTGCTTGCCTCCCCTCCCCTCCTAACGGAGCCATGCGCTCGCTCAGGAGGTTACATGTACATCTGATTGCTTCCCCTGCTTGCCTCCCCTTCCCCTCCTAACGGAGCCTTGCGCTCGCTCAGGAGGTTACATGTGCATCTGATTGCTTCCCCTGCTTGGCTCTCCTTCGCCTCTTAACGGAGCCATGCGCTCCCTCAGGAGGTTACATGTACATCTGATTGCTTCCCCTGCTTGCCTCCCCTCCCCTCCTAACGGAGCCATGCGCTCGCTCAGGAGGTTACATGTACATCTGATTGCTTCCCCTGCTTGCCTCCCCTTCCCCTCCTAACGGAGCCTTGCGCTCGCTCAGGAGGTTACATGTGCATCTGATTGCTTCCCCTGCTTGGCTCTCCTTCGCCTCTTAACGGAGCCATGCGCTCCCTCAGGAGGTTACATGTACATCTGATTGCTTCCCCTGCTTGCCTCCCCTCCCCTCCTAACGGAGCCATGCGCTCGCTCAGGAGGTTACATGTAAATCTGATTGCTTCCGCTGCTTGCCTCCCCTTCCCCTCCTAACGGAGCCTTGCGCTCGCTCAGGAGGTTACATGTGCATCTGATTGCTTCCCCTGCTTGCCTCCCCTCCCCTCCTAACGGAGCCATGCGCTCGCTCAGGAGGTTACATGTACATCTGATTGCTTCCCCTGCTTGCCTCCCCTTCCCCTCCTAACGGAGCCTTGCGCTCGCTCAGGAGGTTACATGTGCATCTGATTGCTTCCCCTGCTTGGCTCTCCTTCGCCTCTTAACGGAGCCATGCGCTCCCTCAGGAGGTTACATGTACATCTGATTGCTTTTCCTGCTGACCTTTCCTTCCCCTCCTAAGGGAGCCTGGTGCTCGATCTGGAGGTTACATTTACATCTGATTGCTTCTTCCGCTTGCCTCCCCTTCCCCTCCTAACGGAGCCTTGCGCTCGCTCAGGAGGTTACATGTGCATCTGATTGCTTCCCCTGCTTGGCTCTCCTTCGCCTCTTAACGGAGCCATGCGCTCGCTCAGGAGGTTCCATGTACTTCTAATTGCTTTATCTGCTGACCATTCCTTCCCCTCCTAGGGGAGCCTGGTGCTCGATCTGGAGGTTACATTTACATCTGATTGCTTTTCCTGCTGACCTCTCTCTTCCCCTCCTAAGGGAGCCTGGTGCTCGATCTGGAGGTTACATGTACATCTGATTGCTTTTTCTGCTGACCTTTCCCTTCCCCTCCTAAGGGGGCCTGGCGCTCGATCTGGAGGTTACATGTACATCTGATTGCTTTTTCTGCTGACCTTTCCTTCCCCTCCTAAGGGAGCCTGGTGCTCGATCTGGAGGTTACATTTACATCTGATTGCTTCTCCTGCTTGCCTCCCCTTCCCCTCCTAACGGAGCCTTGCGCTCGCTCAGGAGGTTACATGTGCATCTGATTGCTTCCCCTGCTTGGCTCTCCTTCGCCTCTTAACGGAGCCATGCGCTCGCTCAGGAGGTTCCATGTACACCTGATTGCTTCCCCTGCTTGCCTCCCCCTCCCCTCCTAACGGAGCCATGCGCTCGCTCAGGAGGTTACATGTAAATCTGATTGCTTCCGCTGCTTGCCTCCCCTTCCCCTCCTAACGGAGCCTTGCGCTCGCTCAGGAGGTTACATGTGCATCTGATTGCTTCCCCTGCTTGGCTCTCCTTCGCCTCTTAACGGAGCCATGCGCTCGCTCAGGAGGTTACATGTACATCTGATTGCTTCCCCTGCTTGCCTCCCCTCCCCTCCTAACGGAGCCTTGCGCTCGCTCAGGAGGTTACATGTGCATCTGATTGCTTCCCCTGCTTGCCTCCCCTCCCCTCCTAACGGAGCCATGCGCTCGCTCAGGAGGTTACATGTACATCTGATTGCTTCCCCTGCTTGCCTCCCCTTCCCCTCCTAACGGAGCCTTGCGCTCGCTCAGGAGGTTACATGTGCATCTGATTGCTTCCCCTGCTTGGCTCTCCTTCGCCTCTTAACGGAGCCATGCGCTCCCTCAGGAGGTTACATGTACATCTGATTGCTTTTCCTGCTGACCTTTCCTTCCCCTCCTAAGGGAGCCTGGTGCTCGATCTGGAGGTTACATTTACATCTGATTGCTTCTTCTGCTTGCCTCCCCTTCCCCTCCTAACGGAGCCTTGCGCTCGCTCAGGAGGTTACATGTGCATCTGATTGCTTCCCCTGCTTGGCTCTCCTTCGCCTCTTAACGGAGCCATGCGCTCGCTCAGGAGGTTCCATGTACACCTGATTGCTTCCCCTGCTTGCCTCCCCTCCCCTCCTAACGGAGCCATGCGCTCGCTCAGGAGGTTACATGTAAATCTGATTGCTTCCGCTGCTTGCCTCCCCTTCCCCTCCTAACGGAGCCTTGCGCTCGCTCAGGAGGTTACATGTGCATCTGATTGCTTCCCCTGCTTGCCTCCCCTCCCCTCCTAACGGAGCCATGCGCTCGCTCAGGAGGTTACATGTACATCTGATTGCTTCCCCTGCTTGCCTCCCCTTCCCCTCCTAACGGAGCCTTGCGCTCGCTCAGGAGGTTACATGTGCATCTGATTGCTTCCCCTGCTTGGCTCTCCTTCGCCTCTTAACGGAGCCATGCGCTCGCTCAGGAGGTTACATGTACATCTGATTGCTTCCCCTGCTTGCCTCCCCTCCCCTCCTAACGGAGCCATGCGCTCGCTCAGGAGGTTACATGTAAATCTGATTGCTTCCGCTGCTTGCCTCCCCTTCCCCTCCTAACGGAGCCTTGCGCTCGCTCAGGAGGTTACATGTGCATCTGATTGCTTCCCCTGCTTGCCTCCCCTCCCCTCCTAACGGAGCCATGCGCTCGCTCAGGAGGTTACATGTACATCTGATTGCTTCCCCTGCTTGCCTCCCCTTCCCCTCCTAACGGAGCCTTGCGCTCGCTCAGGAGGTTACATGTGCATCTGATTGCTTCCCCTGCTTGGCTCTCCTTCGCCTCTTAACGGAGCCATGCGCTCCCTCAGGAGGTTACATGTACATCTGATTGCTTTTCCTGCTGACCTTTCCTTCCCCTCCTAAGGGAGCCTGGTGCTCGATCTGGAGGTTACATTTACATCTGATTGCTTCTTCCGCTTGCCTCCCCTTCCCCTCCTAACGGAGCCTTGCGCTCGCTCAGGAGGTTACATGTGCATCTGATTGCTTCCCCTGCTTGGCTCTCCTTCGCCTCTTAACGGAGCCATGCGCTCGCTCAGGAGGTTCCATGTACACCTGATTGCTTCCCCTGCTTGCCTCCCCTCCCCTCCTAACGGAGCCATGCGCTCGCTCAGGAGGTTACATGTAAATCTGATTGCTTCCGCTGCTTGCCTCCCCTTCCCCTCCTAACGGAGCCTTGCGCTCGCTCAGGAGGTTACATGTGCATCTGATTGCTTCCCCTGCTTGCCTCCCCTCCCCTCCTAACGGAGCCATGCGCTCGCTCAGGAGGTTACATGTACATCTGATTGCTTCCCCTGCTTGCCTCCCCTTCCCCTCCTAACGGAGCCTTGCGCTCGCTCAGGAGGTTACATGTGCATCTGATTGCTTCCCCTGCTTGGCTCTCCTTCGCCTCTTAACGGAGCCATGCGCTCCCTCAGGAGGTTACATGTACATCTGATTGCTTTTCCTGCTGACCTTTCCTTCCCCTCCTAAGGGAGCCTGGTTCTCGATCTGGAGGTTACATTTACATCTGATTGCTTCTCCTGCTTGCCTCCCCTTCCCCTCCTAACGGAGCCTTGCGCTCGCTCAGGAGGTTACATGTGCATCTGATTGCTTCCCCTGCTTGGCTCTCCTTCGCCTCTTAACGGAGCCATGCGCTCGCTCAGGAGGTTCCATGTACACCTGATTGCTTCCCCTGCTTGCCTCCCCTCCCCTCCTAACGGAGCCATGCGCTCGCTCAGGAGGTTACATGTAAATCTGATTGCTTCCGCTGCTTGCCTCCCCTTCCCCTCTTAACGGAGCCTTGCGCTCGCTCAGGAGGTTACATGTGCATCTGATTGCTTCCCCTGCTTGGCTCTCCTTCGCCTCTTAACGGAGCCATGCGCTCGCTCAGGAGGTTACATGTACATCTGATTGCTTCCCCTGCTTGCCTCCCCTCCCCTCCTAACGGAGCCATGCGCTCGCTCAGGAGGTTACATGTAAATCTGATTGCTTCCGCTGCTTGCCTCCCCTTCCCCTCCTAACGGAGCCTTGCGCTCGCTCAGGAGGTTACATGTGCATCTGATTGCTTCCCCTGCTTGCCTCCCCTCCCCTCCTAACGGAGCCATGCGCTCGCTCAGGAGGTTACATGTACATCTGATTGCTTCCCCTGCTTGCCTCCCCTTCCCCTCCTAACGGAGCCTTGCGCTCGCTCAGGAGTTTACATGTGCATCTGATTGCTTCCCCTGCTTGGCTCTCCTTCGCCTCTTAACGGAGCCATGCGCTCCCTCAGGAGGTTACATGTACATCTGATTGCTTTTCCTGCTGACCTTTCCTTCCCCTCCTAAGGGAGCCTGGTGCTCGATCTGGAGGTTACATTTACATCTGATTGCTTCTCCTGCTTGCCTCCCCTTCCCCTCCTAACGGAGCCTTGCGCTCGCTCAGGAGGTTACATGTGCATCTGATTGCTTCCCCTGCTTGGCTCTCCTTCGCCTCTTAACGGAGCCATGCGCTCGCTCAGGAGGTTCCATGTACACCTGATTGCTTCCCCTGCTTGCCTCCCCTCCCCTCCTAACGGAGCCATGCGCTCGCTCAGGAGGTTACATGTAAATCTGATTGCTTCCGCTGCTTGCCTCCCCTTCCCCTCCTAACGGAGCCTTGCGCTCGCTCAGGAGGTTACATGTGCATCTGATTGCTTCCCCTGCGTGGCTCTCCTTCCCCTCCTAACGGAGCCTTGCGCTCGCTCAGGAGGTTACATGTGCATCTGATTGCTTCCCCTGCTTGGCTCTCCTTCGCCTCTTAACGGAGCCATGCGCTCCCTCAGGAGGTTACATGTACATCTGATTGCTTTTCCTGCTGACCTTTCCTTCCCCTCCTAAGGGAGCCTGGTGCTCGATCTGGAGGTTACATTTACATCTGATTGCTTTTCCTGCTTGCCTCCCCTTCCCCTCCTAACGGAGCCTTGCGCTCGCTCAGGAGGTTACATGTGCATCTGATTGCTTCCCCTGCTTGGCTCTCCTTCGCCTCTTAACGGAGCCATGCGCTCGCTCAGGAGGTTACATGTACTTCTAATTGCTTTATCTGCTGACCATTCCTTCCCCTCCTAGGGGAGCCTGGTGCTCGATCTGGAGGTTACATTTACATCTGATTGCTTTTCCTGCTGACCTCTCTCTTCCCCTCCTAAGGGAGCCTGGTGCTCGATCTGGAGGTTACATGTACATCTGATTGCTTTTTCTGCTGACCTTTCCCTTCCCCTCCTAAGGGGGCCTGGCGCTCGATCTGGAGGTTACATGTACATCTGATTGCTTTTCCTGCTGACCTCTCTCTTCCCCTCTTAAGGGAGCCTGGTGCTCGATCTGGAGGTTACATGTACATCTGATTGCTTTTCCTGCTCACCTTTCCCTTCCCCTCCTAAGGGGGCCTGGCGCTCGATCTGGAGGTTGCATGTACATCTGATTGCTTTTCCTGCTGACCTTTCTCTTTCCCGCCTAAGGGAGCCTGATGCTCGATCTGGAGGTTACATGTACATCTGATTGCTTTCTTGCTCACCTTTCCTTCCCCTCCTAAGGGGGCTGGTGCTCGATCTGGAGGCTACATGTACATCTAATTGCTTTTCCTGCTGACCTTTCCTTCCCCTCCTAAGGGGGCCTGGTGCTCGATCTGGAGGTTACATGTACATCTGATTGCTTTTCCTGCTAACCTTGGGACATGGGATCCTGTTATTGATTAGTGGCTTGAATAGGAGTAGCAATAGGCATGGCTGAAGGGGGTTGTGAAAATGCATGTATTGCTAGTCATAATGCGCAGGGATTGTCCGTGAAGCATTGTCTATGTGCAAGTGAAGGAGAAGTTATGGCTGGTCTTGGTTGCTTACTGTGACAAGGTCACAAGCCGACTGAAGAGTCCCTTGAGCAAGGACGAAACCAGCCTAGTTCCAAGGGTTGCAAATGGGTGGTGAAGCTGTAAAAGGAGGGAGATGGGGGTTGGAAGCGAACTTGGCAAACAACAGCAGAAAAAGTCAGGTTTGTTGAGAGAATTCCGGTGGGGCTATTACAAAACCCTGACACTGTAGACAACGGTAATCAAGTAGCTTGCCAACATGTGGGCAATTTGGTAGTGTCCAGTAGGTCTGCTGTGTGAGAGGTTCATGGATCAGAACTAGGTGGTTAGCCTTCTTTTGTGGTTGATGGTCTTCGGGCCTGCCCATAGACCATCAAATGATTTGCATGTAGCAAAGTTTGGCTGTGTTCTGCATCCACTGCCCAAACTACTAAGATGACCGCCTTATTTGTTCCCTCTCCCCGCCTCCCACCACTCTCTCCACACACACCCCTGACCACCCTAACCGCCATGGCTTGCCACCTTCTGCTTCCATGTTGCTCTGCTTACAGCCCCTTGACAACCTGCTTTCTTTCACCCCAGCCTAGCATGGCCCACCCATGCCTAACATCAAATTCTACTCCTCAGGTTTGCATGTTATACTTGAGTCCCTTCGCTCTTCACCAATGTTAGGCTACCAATGGTAGTTAGGCTGTGCAGAGGCTCTTACAATGTTTCTGATTAACAGGCAGCAATGTTCCTGCCCAAGGGTGTGTTCAGGGCAGGGCCATCCACGTATGGCTGATCTTCCTGAAGCAACCGCAGATGGAGCAGTCTATCCCTCATGTGGGTTATGTGGCTGAGATTATCTAGTCGCCCAAGCATAGGTGAGCTGGAGGGAGCCTGGAGGGCACTGGTAGGGGAAGGTGCAGGGTGTAACAGGTATCATGGCAATTGCAGTAAAACATGACTTATTCTTCAGAGTACAATCCAAAGTGGAGCAACGGGTTGTAGGCAGTGGCAGGAATGCAAGGGCTGCAAAGGGACTGTTGGGAGCAGGGGAAGCTGGGTGGTTAAAGCAGAGATGGGCCAGGCAGCAAAGCAAGCGGAGTGAGGAGGGAGGCAGCGGTGTTGGGGCCGCAGGAAGAGGGAGGTGTGGATGGGAGTTGGGTGGGGGATTTATGGATAGAGAGTAGGGAAAAGGGACTGCATGAGGAGCAGGGAACGGGCTTGTTGTTCCCCAGGCCATGTTGTTGTTCTTGCTCGTCGTGCATGTACCAGATACGTAGTATTTTCCACCTCGCTGTTCCAGCAACAGCTTGGGGTGCGGGCCTGTGGCATATTCTGGTATGGCATACGGTATAATGAAATGTGTTACCGGTAGTATGACATGTGACAATGTATGCACTGAAAGCCATATATCTAGCGTTGAGCAGAGGTGCAATTGTATAGATCGTCTGCATCTGCTGGTGGGATGGCTCTACGGCTGATGCATTGATTCTCCCCAGTTTTAGTTATGGTGTAGGGTCCCGCCAGCAAGCTGAAAGTCCAAGCATGTGTATTGGCAACCGACAAGCAGCAGCAATAGCATCAGGTCCTAATCAGGCAATCAATGTACAGCAACAGCATGGCCATTGAGTCCTTTCTACTCTGCTGTCTCAGGACCTCACCTAACCTTGACACCCAGAGTTGAAGCCCGCCACTACAGTGCACATCCGAGAGGTCAGAGACGTTTCAGCTAGGCGTACCTTCTATGTTCACTCTTTCAGTAACCACGGAGATAGGTAGTAGCTGATCTGATGATCAGATTGTAGTCCTCCTATTGTCTGGTGGTTTCTGTAAGATGGCATGTGGTGATTTGGTGGTTTGGCCCCATGAGCCTTCGTTGATTTTAATGGATGCCCTTCTGGTCTTGTTGGTCATCTGCTAAATTCAGTGAGCCCTGCCGCGCCTGTTGAGAGTTAGCCGATCTGGACTAGCCATCAGGCGGTCTTGGCCGTGCTAAGCGGATGAATGCGGCAGAGTGGCTCCCATCAGTACATATCCTACATCTCTTGGTCGTGCGGGCCAAGCGGACCCTCTCCAGGACAAGGGGTTGATAGAAGACTAGAGCATATTCAATTCTCTGTTATCAATACCACTTTGCGGCCGGAGCTTCTGCCTGTTCCATGGCAACAGCAGGTGACCTCGGTCATGACTACCGCAAGGGAAACTTGCAAGTCCTTTGAACTGACTCCATGTGTCTACCAGCCGGGCACAAAATTCACAAGAATAAGCACCTGCCATATTATCAGACACGCCCATAGCACCACCCTGTATTAACTGCGTGAGCCGCAAAACACCATTCAAGCAGCAACACCAGGGCAGGCTTGCATCATTCAAGCAGCTAACTTCTCTACCCGCCACATAGTCTGCTCTAAATGAATGGAGGCTATGTCCCCCCCTTCTCCGCGCCTCCTCCAGAGAGAGAGAGAGAGAGAGAACTACGCAGAGAAGGGGAGGCATCCCTTCTTGCACATGCCTCCTCCATAGTATATGAATGGATCTAGATTGCCACATCTACCCTCCCCCTCACACGGTTTCACATTGCTTCCCGCATCAACAGAGTGGTGAATGGGAGGCAGCTTCGGAACGTCCGCCTGCACCACGTTACAATACTCCATATTGATCCTTGCAACACTTGCCACATGCAATGTGCTGCAATCCAAACCGCAATGATACCCACAGAACAGACACAGCAGTCAAGACCGGGCAGAGCATGATTCACAGGCACATGCAACATGATGCAGACCAACCTCAGCATATCCCCATGCACCCTGACCTCCTACTGTCCAAACCGGTGCCTGCCGTGACACTTGACTTCATCCATGCCTTGCTAACATCGAAGCCCTCCCTGGAGCCAGTGCATTCAGCAAGGGTTTCAGGATAAAGCTGTTGCAAACCCCTTGTGTAGGCCACCCTTGCTACAAGTGTATCATTTTCAACACCATCATGCCTTGACAAAACAGCATCCACCATTGATAACTGGCAGCTGTCTCAGGTAACCCCCTTGAGCTCATGTTTAAGCATCCTTGAAATGTATGACCATGTAAGCGAGCAGCTGCAAAGGTTCAGCAACAGTGTACCTGCTTAGAACATGGGAACCGGTTGGACACACCAAGCACACCTGAGCTGTCTCAGCTTAAGCCCATCTTCCCGTATAGAGCCATCACAGCAACCTGCCGTAAAACCATTGAGCCATCAGCAGCACAAATTGTAATTTGGCCACCAGGCCTACCTTCAAGAGCCATCTTGAAATGCAAGCAGACTACCACCCTGCTGGCTTCCGCTGCTATAATCCACCAAACAAGGATTCTTAAGACATGGCCCTTCAGCAACAAGCCTGAAACATCATAACCAAGCCCTTGCATGCATGCAGGGCAGCTGCCAAGCTCGCTGATCAGCACCATACATAGAGGCACCACCAAGAATCACTGTAGTGGTTACTGTCTACCAGTACCTTCCCATGCACTTCCTCCTGTGCTGTGGCCAGTGCAGCTCTTGGCATCCCCTACTGCAATACGCCACTGACTTGCAGCCCTCACACACACCCGCCAGCGCTGTCCCCAGCTCAGTAGGACCATGAAGACTACCACACTGTGGGTTGCTGCAGCACCAGCTTTGGATCAGGCTTGCCATGACCCTTCCAGTGGCCTCCAAACAATCTGCCAAGGGCGGCTTGCTGCCTGCAGATTGGTCTGGCCTAAGGTCGTCACTGCATGTGGTGGTGGTGCTGCTGCTGCAGTTGCTTGGGCCTTCACTACTGGTGCCCACCTTTCTGCTCCCCTTGCTGGTAGAAAGACCCATCTGTGTGCTGCTGCTACTGCTGCTGCTGGTGCTGGCTGTGTGACTGCCCTGACTGTAGACCCCCCTAACCTCCAGGGCTTCCAGCAGCTGCTTCACTTCTTTTACATCTTGCTGTAAGCAACCCTCAAGCTCCACATCCTTGCCCATTGCTTCTGCTGATTGAAGATGGTGGCATGCAGCCCACATCAGTGCACTACACCCCTCCACCCTTCCTATGCCAGCCCCGCCCTGCTGCTGCTGCTGCTGCTGCTTTTGCTGTAACGGACGGCCCCCATCAGCAGCAGCAGAAGCAGGAGCAACACTGTCAGCAGAGGTTCCAGACAGAGCCCCACTATGGCCCAGCACACCCCCAACCAGACCAGCATTGCTGCCTCCACTATCAGAGCTGCTGCTCTGCATCAAATAAACCAGCTGCAGGGTGTGCTTTGCTACCTCCACCAGCAGCTGCACCATAGCTTCCACCTGACTGCCACAGCACTGGGCCTGGCGAGCTGCTTTACTGCTGCTGACTATGGCACCAACCAGAGCCACTGCTGAAGGTAAGGGGGCAATTGCCAGCATGCGGGAGCATCTGCTAGATTGGGTGAGGATAGTCAGGAAGTGGAGTACCTGGAGAACTTGAGGGGTCTTGATAGTAGACTGGCGGACAAGGAGCTCCAGCAAGATGAGCATTAGCGGGTTGGTCTGGATGCCAGGTGTGGCCTTCAAGAGAGCAAGAGGCACCCAGCTGATTGGGAACATGTAGTCTCCGACTGCAACAGCGGCAACAGCAAAGGCATGCATTCACTTTCATGAGCCTGCAGAACACCACTCAATCTTTGCTATGTGGTGCAAAACAATTTTTGATATAAGATAACTGCACAACCCTCTGAATCGTGCAGCTTCCCAGGCATGACTTTATCCAGTTTTCAGTGTGTTGAGGGTATTCAGTCAGCTTTCAGGCCGTGCAGTCACTTTGGTAAGTGTTACACAGATGTTTTTGAAATATTTGCCAACGGGTCCACATACGTACCACCCCATGGCTTGGCCATAACGAATTGGACATGCCTGTCCCTCCACAAGGCCATCACACTAAGAAATGTGACAAGTCCGGATGATACGTGGGCTCTTGCATTTCTGGAATTATGCATAATGCTCTGCAGGGGGCCAATCAATTACACAGCAGTGTTCAGCAATGCCACTGTCTTGGCACTCAAGACTGAACACTATCCCACCTCATGCAGGAGGCCATGCAGAGGGTCATGCTACTGCTGCCATCACTCACCTGATCTGTTTACCAATATTCCAGGGGCCCGTAAGGACTTAGACACCATCCCCTCTAGCAGAGGGACTTCATACAGCAAAGCCTGGAGCAATATCTGCATTAGGAAGAACATGGTTGGCCTGATCTTGGGTGTTTTTCGACCATCATGCTGTGCTAGGTCCAGCAGTACAGCTACTTCCCGACCAGTCAGAAGATGCAGGCCCTCACTTGCAAATCCCTCCGGCAGGAGTTCTTCACTGGCGACTGCATGGTATAACAACTGCAGCAGCAACCCACCCCTGCAATCCATGAACTGTCTCTTGGCTTCTGCATCTGCCTTCTGCAACAAGCCAATTAACAGCAGCAACCAACTGTGGTGGGAGCAACTCCCTTGCCGACGGTTGCTTTGCACTTGCCTGCTGCTGCTGCTGCTGCTGCTTTTATTGCTGCTGGTGCTGACGTTAACGTCCCCATCAAGGCCACTCCTGCAACAGCCTTCGCTGTTGCTGCTGCCTCCGCTGCCGTCCCTCCTGCTGCCTGCGCTGCTCCTGCTGCTGCTGCTGCTGCCTCCGCTGCTCCTGCTGCCTCTGTTGCTCCCGTCACTGCTTTCATTTTTGGCTTTGGTGGTGGTGGTATTGAGGTCTTGCGGCTTGCTGCTGCTGCTGCCGTGATAGGTACCCGAAGAAGGGCTGCTGCCGCCTGGTGCTGGCCACGTCAGCAGCAGCATGTCCAGCACCAGCTGCAGCTGTGTCGCAACTACAAGACTACTGCCGCTGCTGGAGGATGTGGCGGTGGCAATTTCTCCGGATCTGGCTGGTGCTGCTGAAATTGCCTGTGCAGAGGCGGCGGAAGAATCAACTGTTAGGGCGCAGCTTGCCTCCCCATCTATGATGCGTATGGCAGAGCCAAAAACCCAGTGAACTGTTGCTAAACCATGAGTAGAAGAGCCTGCAGGGCAAGCTGCTGATGAGCTGCTACTGCTGCTGCTGCTGGTGGCTTGTATGTTGCTGCTGCTGTCAAGGATATCTTGCCTGGTGTCGCTGCTCTCCCCTCGGCTGCAGATGTTGCTGCTCTTGCTCAATCTGCTGCTGCTTTGCCCATTGGGCATGCTGCTGCTGGTAGTGCTGCCACTGCTACGAGCGATGCTGCTTGTCTGCTGCTCCAACAGAGGTGCCCTGAGCACATCCCCGCCAGGTGGTAACATGTAAGATATCGTAAGGGCGTTCAGCAGCACCTTCTGGAGGTCAGGTTCAGCAAGGTCCAAAGCGCTCTGCTTCATCCAGTAGTAGGGGTTTAAGTCCGCAGCGTAGCCAGTTGCAGCACAATAGTCCGAGAGAGGTACGTGGCAGCCACAGGCTAGTGACAACCCAGCCTGCTGCTCATGCAAGCAGCAGACGTGAGATGCTAGGGTGGCCCACAGCGCATTGAGGAAGGGCATGCTGTAGAATGCTGCCTGAATCTGCTGGTGCTCCTTGGGGTGCTCCCTGAGCCAGTTGTACACCTCATTTCCCAGCTCCCTGATATCACAAGCACTGCAGGCTCCTAAAACCAGGACAGGCAGCGTGCTCATTCCCCCCGGTTCCTCCTGGACTGCTTCCATGACTAACTGAATGAATACGGGAGCTGCTGGAGTGAGCCATGGCAACAGCCCTGCAGACTGTGCATGGTGAAGGATGCCGCTTAATGCAAGCGGTTGCTGATGGCTGCTCTGGCCCCAGCGCTGAAGGTAGCTGCACACATACATGATATTCTGTAGCAGACCTGCAGACAGCAGGAACATCACCTAGTGTTACTTGGAACATGGGCTTGCCACACAAAGCCTCAAATGCTCATGCAACATGCAGCAAGCTGCCAATGGCTCGTGCACTTACTAGCTTGCATTGCATTGACCATTGTGACTGTCTGCAATCTGGCTGAGCATCCCGTTCCCAGCAAAAGCCGTCTGTCTGGCACAACTATATGCTGGTCATTGTTCTATTGTCATGCCAAGCCAACACAGACAAACCTTGTCAAGCTCCTGCCATACCAGAACGTCGCTGCAGTACAAGCTACATTTGCCCACAGGCATGTTTACATATTGTGGGCGAGAGAGGTTCATGTAGTTCACCTGGAGGTCCCTCTTCTGATAATGCCACAAATTGGGCCATCAAAGTCTGTGATTGAGGGTTTGTGAAGGCTACAGTGGTGGTGAGCATCCATAGCACATGCAATGCTTTCGCCCATGTCTGATGGATGTGTGTGGCATTCTGAGGCACATCATCATCTTGGTCATGGCAGCCAGCAGGTGATGCCACGGGAAGCATCCAAAGAACCAGCTTCAGCAGGTTGGCAGGGACCTTCAGCTTCAAGCAGACTTTGGCAAGTGCAGGAGGATGGCCATGGAATGCCAACGGAGGACTGGAGTCGTTGAGGATGTGGAGGACCTTGCTGACGCGAGCAGAGGTCGTGGCAACTTCCTTGGCTGTCCCATGCGTGTATGGCTGCCACTTCACGGTGTCTACCAGAACATTGCCGAGTTGCTCCACCAACTTGGTCGCTCCTTTCCAGGCCTTCTTGTTGGGCATCTAGGCAAGTGCTGAGCCCCGTGCCACAACTGCTGGTAAACTGGGTGGTGTCTTTAGCCGGCTAACAGCGCTAACCTGCCAGCTCCCAAGCAATGTGCTTGCTCACAGTTATCCAGCCTCCGTGACACAAGCGAGAGACTAGGATACATGCAACAATCCCGCAATCAAAGCGCCCTTAACAGGACATGCCGCCCTCGGGCATGATCTCGACAACCACCGTTGCGAAAAGACACAGATGTACACATGTCCTAGCTGAAAAGAGTTCAAGCATGCATTCGCCTGATGACCATTACTACATGTCATCTCTCAGGTTGAAGGAAAGACCGCCTGGTAAGCTCTTGACATGCGTTCTTCCGAAGAACTGTTATCTTGAGGCTGGTTGAACTAACTCGTACCGCCTACCGGCAACACAACCGTCTGCGGACTCCGGTACATGCTGATGCTGATGCTGAACTGGACCTAGATCTCAATAAGCGAGGACTAATGCATCCCCATTAGTGCATACTAAGTCAGGCTCTTGTAGCGCTCGTGCCTCATGGCCCCGGCCTTCGATCTTGGGATTATGCGCTGGGCCGCTTCCATCTTCTTCTTCTTACACTTGATGAATTCGAAATGGCAAAAATAGCAGAATAGTTAGTGAGATCTTGGGATCACAGCAACGCATCTCGTAACAGTCTGCGCACTCTAGCATTCTGCGCAATCGTACCGTCCTGAAGCCGGTTCCAGGTTCCGGTTCCAGGGCAAAATGTGCTCAGTTCCGCGGTTCCAGCGATGCCAAACATGTCAGTTCCTGGTTCCAGCCCTGGGCCACCCTCTGGCCAACATGTCACATGCTGGTTCCAGCAAGTTTATTACAAAGTGTAGAGTGCTCAACTGAGTGCAAGAATAGCATTTTTCATTGTACAATTGGTTGTAATAAGTACAAATCATCGCTGGCTTCTGGGGCTTCGCCCCAGACCCCACCAGGGGGGCTGTTCCTCCCCCCTGGACCCCCGCCTCCTGCTTGGGTCCATGCTGCGCATCGACATGGCATGGTCTCCCCCAGAAAATTTTGGTTCCAGAGGCCTTGTTCAAGTCTAGTTCTGGTTCCAGAGGAGGTTGTGGAACCGGCTTCAGGACGTTACAATCGAGGACAAAGACAGCCGATACACCCGCCCGGCAAGACAGCCCGAAATACGATACCAGGCATGTCGTTGTCTTTGTCGTACATACGAAGTAAGTGGTAAAATGTGAAGGCTTGCCACCGACAGCCACTTCATCCGGCACCATGACCTCTGCCCTAGTACTCAGTAAACCGTGCCGCCTCCTCTGAAACTACCAGATTACCAGATTACCAACTAGCCCAGAAACTAGATACAGGCAGTTCATCAGTCTGTCTAAGATACACCACTGCACAGTCAATGGCCCTCTGAGGCCCATCCATCATCAGCCACACACCTGGTAGTGCCTTTTGTGCTGCTCGGTGAACAGACGGAGACATCAGACATGCCCATCAAGAAACCCGTACACCCATGCATGTCATCACGTTATCAGGAACACCAGACTACCAGATTACCGATGGATAGAACACACTATCCAAGCAGCAACACCTGGGGAGGCTTGCATCGCTCAAGCAGCAAACCAATTTTACCATAATAATCCTCACATCAGCACTGTACTACAGGATGGTCGGCAGCTCCAGAAGTTCCTCCTGCACCATATCACAAATTCCACGCCGAACCTTGCAAGAAATCCCATATGCAAACTATAACACAAACAATGACACCCACCGAATCATAGATGCAGCAATCACGACCAAACAGAGCATTTGTACAAGTACATGCATGAGATATTGCAGACCAACCACAGCTTGTCTTCATGAACCCTGACCGTGCTACTGCCCACATCATTGCCTGCCTCCATGCATGCCTTGCTAACAACAAAAGGAGCCAGTGCCGCAAAATTGACCTGCTGCAAAGTCCTTCTGCAGGCCACCCTTGACCAGTGTATCATTTATGCATCGTTTTTTATTTCAATACCATCGCGGTGCCTTGAAAGTAATGCACCTACCATGACTGCCAGCTGCCTCAGCAACCAGGTAACCCCCTTGAGCACATGTTCAATCATGACGGACAAGTGTGGAATAATGTAAGCCAGCAGCCAAAAAGGTCAGGAAAGTGTACCTGCTTAGAGACATGGAATAGAAGCGGTGGAACATACAACAAGTACACCTAACCTGTCTCAGCTTAGGCCCATCTTCCCAGACTGAGCCATCACAGCAACCAGTCATAAGAGCAATGACCCATCAGCAGCACAAGTTGAATTTTGGCTACCATGTCTACCTTCAAGAGCCAGATAAAATGCAAGCCTGGACTACCACCCTGCTGGCTCCCGCTGCTATCATCCACAAAATCAGCACTCTTAAGACATGGCTCCTTCAACAACAAATCTGAAGCCTTATCACAAGCCTTGCATGCATGCAGAGGCAGATGCCAAGCTCCTTGACCAGCACCATCACATACCACACCATGCAGTACCAGCATGCTGCCTTCAAGACACCCACAGAAACAGTATTGTAGCTGCATGTGCCGCTAGAATGATAATTAATGAATGGGAGGCAGCAGACGTGCAATGCAATCTGCCATCTGATTCGCCATTTCCTTGCGCTGACTTTTCCAGCCTCAGGAACAGCAGCGCTTTTGCTCTCGGGCTTGCAGTACCAGCAGAATCCAGAGAAACACCGCGCACTGCTCATGTCCCATCAAACAGGAAAGGACGGAAGGTATCAGGACAAAGAACGCTCCTCCACGCACCCATGCAGTGAGAACCCTAGGATACTATCACTGCAACCAATGGCCCTCTGAAGCACATGGACGAGAGCAACACCAGATACACCCCATAAACTAGTCCATATACCAATGCATGCCAGTGTGTTTGTTGAAAACACAAAGGGAACACTGGTGCAGCTAAATGCATGGGGAGCCAGCAGACCTGCAAGCAAAGCTGCCACACTGGTCACCCTATTCTGATTGCTGAACTCCACACCCTTGGTAACAAGCAGCAGTGCCCTCCGTACTTGCAGGCTTGCAACATCAGCCCAAACCACAGACACATTGCGGGCAAGCCCGTCTTGCCCAAGTGCATAACACAGCAACGGAAGGTGCCAGGACCAAAAAGGCTCACCCATGCACTCATTCAGTAAGGACCATGTGTATCGTGGTAGCAGAGTACAGCTAGTCCATCACCCTGACCAACATACATGACCACACACCCAATAGCCCTTTGAAGCCCATCCATCGCTCCCCTGGAAGCATTTATGCTGCCGTAGAAAGACCAAGACAGCAGTAATATTATTACATTTCATGATATGCCATAGTCTTAAGACAGCAGTACACCCAAGACAGCCACATACCAGGCATGTCATTGTCTACGTTGTACATACGAACCAAGTGGTATATAGTGCAGGCTTGCCACCGACAGCCACCCTTCCAATCATGAGCTCTGCCCTACTCAATACAGCATCCGCCCTCTTTTGACACTAGAGCAATCACCTCCTCTGAGAGTATGTACTACAGCATCTTCTTGCTCCTCTGAAACTAAACCACTAAACTCCCTCTGCAGCCCCCCTTCTGGATGAATGATCTCAAACACCTACAGTTCATCTCATTCCCCTGCCAGCAAGACACACAAAGGAAATGTTGCTGCCTTCAATGTTCACATCGGCTGTGTGGCAGCCCTAGAACCCCCTCCTGAACACTATGGCATCCATTTTTATATGACAATACCACAACCAGCAACAGCAGCAGTTGCATGTTTCTCACAACCAGCTGCAGCAGCACTAGCAGTAGTAGCATGTTTATCACAACCAACAGAAGCAGCAATAGCACTGCGGATTACCCAACGGCGGATGAAAGGCCAAAGATTACTCCAATGGAGCAGTTGCAGGCTGCTGTAAATGGACAGAGAAAGCAGGACGCCCGTAACAGCGCATATAGCCGTGCATGTCATTGTGTTCTGCCAGGTGGCAATTGGTGCAGGCGCATCATGCTACCTCCTCCTGAACAGACAGAGACATCATAATGCCCATCCTAACCCGTACACCCATCCATGTCGGCATGCCCTATCAGAAAAACGATATCCAAGTGAGCAACACCTGGGCAGGCTTGCATCACTCAAGCCGCCAACTCATTCTACCACGATAACCCTCACCCTTACAGAATACACACAGCAATCAAGACCAGAAAAAAGCATTTATACAAGTACATGCAAAGTGTTGAAGACCAACCACAGCCTGTACCCATGAACACTGACCTGCTACTGCCCAAACCGTTGCCTGCCTTCATGCATGCCATGTTATCATCAAAAGGAGCACTCAATGCACTCAACGAGGGTTTGAGGATTGAGCTGCTGCGGATTCCGCTTGCGCAGACCACCCTTCACTACCAGTAGTGTATCATTATTAGCACCATCAGGCCTTGGCAACAAAGCATCTAACATGACTGCCAGCTGCAGCTAGGTACCCCCTCGAACTCATGTTGTATCATGCTTGAAAAGCTTTCAAGTACGGTTATCCAGGAGCCTCAAAAGCAAGGAAACATGTACCTGCTTAAATCCAACATGAGATTGAAGTGGTTGAAAACCATGTAACCTGAGCTGTCTGAGCTCAGGCCCATCACAGCAACCAAAGTTAAGACCAACGACCCCTCAGCAGGGACTAGGGATAAACTGGGACTGGGATACCGTGCCTACCTTCAAGAGCCACCAAAATATACAACCCTGGACCACCATCCGGCTGGCCTCCGCTGCTATCACCCACAGAACCAGGAGGGCCAAGTTTTGGCTTCCTTCAGCAACAAGTCTGAAGCCTCATCATTTACTAATCCATGCATGCAGAGGCAGCTGCCAAGCTTGCTGACCAGCACCAACACACCATGCAGAAACAGAATGCTGCGTTGAAGACACCCACAGGAACACTGTTGCAGCTGCAGCTGCTGCTTCAAAACAGAGCGATGCATGGGTTCCAGCAGACATCCCATACAAGCTGCCACAATGGTTTGCCATTTCTTGATCCTGACTTTTCCAGCCTCAGAAACATCAGCACCTTGGTGCGGGGCTTGCAGTACCAGCTTAACTCACAGAGACGCTGAGCCATTACTATGCTCCATCACAAAAGAAAGAAGATATCAGGGCAATGATGTTCCTGCATGCACCCATGCAGTGATTACTTCAGCAAGGGTTACCCTAGGTACCCTCAACTGCACACTTACTATCCGCTTGTCCAACATACACCACTACACAACCAATGGCCCTCCAAAGCACATCCATGACTCCCATTCTTTTGTGCTGCTGCAGAAAGACAGCAACAACATATACACCCCATAATAGTCCAAACTGATGCATGCCTTCGAATGTGTCTGTTGTGACACAAAGCGAACAATGGTGCAGCTGAATTGTGCTGCTTCAATGCCATGCATGGGAGCCGGCAGACATGCAATACATTCCGCCAGACAGGTCTGCTGCATTTTGACGACTGAACTTCACAGCCTACGCAACAGCAGCAGCAGCCCTTTTCTGCGGCTTGCAACAACCGCCCAAGCAACATAAACACTGTGTTCAAGCCTCCTTGCCCAAGTCCCATACAGCACAAAGATGCTAGGACAAGAAAGCTGCTCCATGCACCCCATAAAGTAAGAGCCCCTACCCAATCTAAGTTGCACACTAAAAGTACTTTATCAGCATGTTCGACATACACCACCGCACAACCCATGGCCTCCTGAAGCACATCACTCCCCTGGAAGCATTTCTGTGCTGCTGGAAAAAGCCCAAGTGAGCAGATACAACATGCATGCCATTGTCTTTGTCGTACAAATGAATCACCACAGTGAAGCCCACTCTCCAACAGCCCCTTCATACAACCACGAGTTCTGCCCTATTCAATGAAGTGTTCCTCCTCTTTTGATATCAGATCAATGACCTCCCTCGAGACTGAACCAATCACTTCCTCTGAAACCAAATTACTGACCGCCCCCTACTCTTCTATTCTGAAAAACAATCTCCACACCTACTGTTTTCCGCATACCCCTGCCAGCACCACCTCCTTCACATCGCTGCCGCAATGTTCAGATCAGCTGTGGGCTGGATGCACGAACGCTCTAGAACCTTCTCCTGAACACTATGGCAACATTTCACATATATCATCACCACAAACCATCAGCAGCCCTAGCACTGCTGCCACAACCAAGAGCCGCAGCAACGGTACTGCTACCAGAACCTGTACTGCATAAGCAACAGGAGATTGCAGGCCAAGCATGACTTTTATGGGACCATTTGCTGGCTGTTATAAACTGACAGCAAAAGCTGACATGCCCATAACATCTCGCATGTCATCCTGTTCTGCAAGAAGGCAAATTCAGTGGCAACTGGTGCAGGCTTGCACCAAGAAGACACTTCATCCAACCACGAGCTCTCCCCTACTCATCATGCTACCTCCTCCCAAACAAAACCAGTGACATCTTGCAGATCCTGACTCCTCCTCCTCCACCAGCTCAGATGCGGCCCGTCATGATCTACCTTCCTCCTCAAGCCCCCTGCCAGCACCACCTCCTTCACATTGCTGACCAGAATGCTCACATCACAGGTGGGCTGGATGTGCGGCAGCTCTAGAACCTCCTCCTCTACCAATTCACAGCCAAACACACGCAGCTTCTTCAACCCTCCCACTAGCTGCCCAATAGGCTGCAAGCTGGTCACATCACATGATGAGATATCTAGCTCCTGTAGAGCAGTGAGACCCTCAATCCCAGACAGCTGCCTCAGCTTCAAGCAGCACCCCAACCTCAAAGTGCGCAGACCCGTGCATAGGTTGCCCTCTAAGCCTGCTATGCTGGCAAACCTGCCACCAATGCACAGATTCCTCAATTTCCCTAGACCAGCTAAGGGATGCAAGGAAGAAACATCAGACGAAACTATTGAGAGGTCCTGCAGACCCTGCAAGTGCTCAATACCAGCCAGACTATCAAGCCAATAAGCACCATCTATGACCAGGCATGTCAGTCGTCTGCAGATCCCGCTCAAGCTCTTCAACTTTGGAGCCTCCAGCCTGAGCGTTTCCAACCTGCTCAGCCCAGCCAAGCCGTGGAGACAAGCTGCGCTCCAGATTTGGCCACCGTGTAGCTTCAGCACCTCCAGCTGCTGCAGTGTGCTGAGCGGTTGCAAGCTGCTGAAAGTGTAAGGGGTCAACATGCCACCCTGCTCCAGCGCACTCGGCAGTGGGTCCCTACTGCTGATTAACTCCAAAGAGGAGAGTCCAGTGAGTGCTGAGAGGGGGGAGGGGTCACCTGAAGCAGCTACCCACAAATAGAGCTGCTTCAGGGTTGTCAACCCTGTCAGCTGAGTCCATGGCTCCTCAGCTCCAAGGTCATAAATCTTCAGGCTGAGCGAAGTGAGCTGTGAGCAGACGAGCAAGCAGCTCAAGCTCTCTATTCTGCGTAATCCGTCGATACCAACACTTTCCAAGTTGAGGTGAACCAAGGAGCCGGCCAAAGGTTCTAGATCAACCATGTTCAGTGGCTCTCCAACCCAAGTATCCAGGTCTCCTGTAAGGTCAAGGCGCCTGCAAGGTGCAGCTGCCTTGCAGAACTCCTGCAGTGTCAACCCCTTTGAGCCGATGCGAATAGATGTGATGAGGTGGTTGATGTAGTGGCCATGTGGGCTTAGCACCTTGGTCACGAAGGGGTCATCTGGAGTGGATATCACGTCATCGCAGTGCACGGTCAGATGCAGGCCAGGGATGCCAAACATCACCTGCAGCTGCTGCTGCTGTTGCTGCTGGAGCTGCTGCTGTTCCCAGTAGCAGACCGGGCTCGAAGGAGAATAAGAGGGTGTCATAAGGGACCATTGAAATTCAGGCACAGGACTACGTGGGCCCCTCCCTTCTCTAGGGTCGTAAGAGGGGGACTGTGGAGGGGACAATGTAGGGGACATGCTATGTGCTGGTACAGGCTCAGGACTGCGTGGGCCCCTCCCTTCTCTAGGGTCATAACGGGGGGACTGTGGAGAGGACCATGTAGGGGACATGCTATGTACTGGCTCAGGATCTGGAAGTAGCGGAAGTTTTACTGCTGCTGTGAGACCGGCAACGCGGCCCTGTCTCTTTGCTAGCCACCGAAAGAAGGGGTGATCCAGACCATTCACGGGGTTGGCCAGGTGGAGGTTGCGGTACGTCACGGCGGAGCTCTCAGAGAGGGTGTAGAACGACTTGCAGGCTTGGCTGAGAGCTGCTGCACTGGCTAGACCGCCAGAGCCTGAGGCAACGTGCTGTACAAGGTGTGCTAACCATGTAGAGGGCAGCTCCAGCAGTCCTAACGGAATGTGATCTACTTGTACGGACATGTTGCTGAGAGCTCTGTCCTATGATCATGGGCAGGCATATGTTTTCGAGGACGCCTGGCTAACTGAGCACAAGGTAAAGGACTTAGCTACAGTATGCATCAAGGCGTAGTCTTCGTAATTGGACTGCAGAGTGCTGTGATACACCTGTGCGTGCAGCAAAGCAGTTGCAACTCCGAACAGCAATTGGGTCAAGCAGAATAATACTTGCAACTCCATGAATATCTGGGCCCTGCGCAGTCTTAAATAGTTGTTTTCTATTCGCTCTGATATGGTGCGTTCTCGCACGGTAGTGCTGACCTTGTTTTAAAAATGGTTCTCCGTTGTACATCTCTGTGGTGAAGCCTCTCCTCGACCATTCCGACCATCGTGAAGCATGATTCGACATTTCATTAAGCAACCCGTGCTGTATTTGTATAGTGGGATTCCCTCTGTTTTACGCTTGGCTTTGCATAACATGTATCATACTCTCACTTCATGCGTGACTGACCAGACTAGAGCGTACACGCTGGCGCCGATAGGAGCATGAAGGCCGTCCAAGGGCGTAGCTATGCTCAGCAGCTCAAGTTTGGACTGGTTTTCAAGGGTATCCACCAACATGGTTGCTTTGAGTCCACCGTGGAGCCCGCAGCCGGTAGCTCTGGACCGGAGAGCGTGGAGGAGAAGCGGACCCTAACCATGGCATGAAGCCCCGTGCCTTCGACCAGGTGCGTCTTGTGGCCGTTGGTCAGCGGATTGCCTACCGGTAGTTGTGAAGCACCAAATCAGCTTCAGTTTTTGCCAGCAGCATCGTTGTTGGTTGGCGATTTTCCGCTCACCTGACTGAGCTGCTACATTTTTATCCACATGCCCTACTCATCAAAGGGGGCGAAAGATACCTGTTCGTTAGCAAAAGCTCCGGATACATGAGAGCACCAGCCCAACCAGCTTGCAGAATCTCCATGGCAGAGTGGGCAAGATCTATGGGCCAAGATGCCCTGCGGACCGAGCTGAGTGGAATATGCCCCAGTTGAGGCTCTTCTGCTGTGCCCAAACAGCCATAAACCAACTAGATATGGACAGGGTCCATACAATAGATTAGCCAATATGCCCATTCCCCTATGCCCTGGCCATGCAGCCGCTGCGGAACACCCAAGCTGCAGGTGGTTGTGCCTGTTAGGCACAGCTGTGCGTGAATGTTTGGCATCTTATGCAGGCAAGGGGGGTGGTCCTGCTCCTACGAGCTGGGCTGGACGGTTTATGCATACAGTACGCTCTCTTTCTCAGGGTAAAGACGCACATGGGACCATCACAGAGTTTCTAGCAACAAATGGCCTAGCTGGGCCGGACAATGATAAAACTGCTTGGCTTGCTGTTGACTGGGTCAACTGGTCAGCACATGGCAAGTCGAAATGGGCTGGCCTGACATACATTGGCTAGCAAGGGATCTAGGGTGGGCTGGTGGCAGCCATTGTGTGAGTTTTGGACAGGAGTTTGAGTACGCCGTTGGAGCCTAAGTTGGCTCCTTGTGGGTGGCGCTGCCCCCACCGGCGCCCCGCTCTGATGGGGCCATTTGGTAATTGGTAATTGGTAATTGGTAATAAACTTGCCGCTACTCCAATGGAATAGCAAGGGATGACAGGGATGACAGGGTGTGTTGGTTGTGTCAAACGCTTGGCTATAGGGATGATACTACAGGGTCAGCTCCAGTTGAAAATCTTGTCCACTTCATGTTGGATTGTAGGGTGCTTCACCCTGTCCGGGACAATTTCCCCCTCTTCTTCAAGCCCACCTCCTTACCAGGGCAATCCAAGGATAGTCATGTTAAGTTTATTCTCAATCATAGTGATCATGTGCAAGTTGTGAGGTGCATTTCAGCACTGAAGAAAAAGCGGGAAAGTTGTTTACAACTACTTGACGATGGTAGAGAGGGTGAAATCATGCCTGAAGGTTATCTTCCCTTTGATTACAACCTATGGCGGATTATGGGACATGATTTAGATTAATTACCTATGACTTTCATGTTACTGGACACCTCTTAGGCATGGCTAAGTTGGCTCCTTGTGGGTGGCGCTGCCCCCACCGGCGCCCCGCTCTGATGGGGCCATTTGGTAATTGGTAATTGGTACTGTTAATAGTCTGTGATAGTTCTGGAATTGCTGCTGCTCTGTGATTCTCCACATCTGGGTGAGAGTATTTTTGGCATTAAGTTGTATACAAAATTCTGGTATATATGCTGTTGCGTTGCTGTTTGTTTGCTGGATGTACCCCAAAAAATCAAAAACCCAAAAAAAAAATTAAAAAATAAAAATTGTGTGTGCACTTTTCCAGGGCCAGTATTCTGCATCATTGTATCTGCTTGGACATGCATGATCATGGAGTTCCAACTGGTGGATGGTGTTCAGTTTTTCTTGGTTCTATCTGTGTTAGTGGCTTTGCCACCCCTGTGGTGAACTGTGGCACCGCACGCGTGCCGATGGGTTTGCCAATGTAAGATTCACACACACACACTCCATGGCATAACTACGTGTGGGGCGCTTGGGATGCCATGTTGCAAAAGCCATGGGACAAGGTGACCGCATATGCGAGTCCCAGGCAACCTGTCAGCTCAAATTTGATCAAGCCTGCCACATATCATTCGTGGTTCATGACGGGAGACATCCCTCAGGAGGAGCTAGAGGCTCGCTATCCTCAGGGTATGCCCAGGTACATCAGGCACACATCAGGTATGGCCCTTTTGCTTATGTGAAACAGCTAATGCGGTTTCGTACTGGTGCACACTATCTTGCTATTGAAACTGGGAGATGGGTACGTCCCAAGCTGCCAAGGCAGCATCGTGTATGTTCAAAATGATCCCGCACAGTGTGTGTGTTTGCCTGCGAAGGACCTGAGGTGCATTCGACACATTGATTAAGTGTCATTCCTCAGGCCGGCAACATGGGCGAACCCACACTTTGACCCGATCATACCGCGTACGGCATGACCCTTCGAAAACCCTGACCGCATCGGGGTTCGAACTGGCAACCTAGCGGATAGCAATGGAGAGTGCTAACTACTACGCCAAGGCGCCAGGGCACAGTGGTCGAGGACAAGGTACACTTTCTGTTTGAATGCCTAGCATATGATAGAATTCGCGAGAAGCCATGAAAGTGTCTTGTTTGCACAGTTTGGGGGTTGTCAGGAAGCTTCTAGTACAATGAAGCATAATGCAAACAAAGTGAAATTGTTCATAGATCAAGAGCCAATTTTCCAAGTTGCAAAGTTTGTTTATGAATGCATGGAGTTTTGGAGGTCGGAGGAATGTGAGGACTATAATCCTTACTTTGATTAGTGTCATTATTCGGGGATGAATGTCAATCAAGGTCGTATTTTTGATACCTTTTCTTCTGGACCAAGAGGTGATATTGCTGAGACTTGAGTCACTTCTGATGGACCAGGTTGGCAGTATTTCTGCCCATGGAGCCTAGGTTGCTCCGTACGGGCGCCCCCTTTGAGGGCCCATGTTGTAATCGTAATCTTTTATCTGGGCTGCTGCTAGTGGCTTGTCTCGCAGCTCATGTTGCAGCCAATTATGGTTACACAATGGCAGGCCCTCAAACTGGGTGCCTCACGGGGCCAACCCAGTTAGGAACCATTGGCACAAAGAATTCATCATGCCGTCCATAAGAAGTAAACTGCCACTCAAGCCAATCATGCTCACTTGCCCACAATGCGTCCCACCACTGGATACTTCCAGTTGAACTTGCTCTCCCACTCCTTCAGGTTCTCCATCTCCATGTGCCCTAGGTCTGAAAGGTCATCATTGCAGTCCTTCAGCTCCGTAGATATCAAAGCAAAGGCGCGGGCTACCTCTTTGCCAGCAAAAGGGTAGACACCTGGCAACAATCCACAGAAATGACACGAGCGTCAGGTGGCATGAGTGGTATCTCTGACCATACTGCATTATTTTGGTAAAGCAACGATGGAGAAAGCATGCGGCAGTTCAATGACAGCAGTTCAGGGAAGGTCTTGACCAATGGGAAACCGAAGGACCAGGTCATGTGCACTGCAAAAGCTCAAAGCACCTAGGGTTGCCGAGACTGCAGCCTCCATTTGCTTCAAGGACGTACAGACATCCAATGCACCAAGCGCAACAAGAGGAAGTCATGACAGCAGCATTTTGCCGGATCATTAATGCATTCACCCACGACTTCAAATAGTCCTGGGATTGCGACATAGGTCCTGTGAACAAACCAAAGCTGGCTCTGGCCCAAAGGGTGCCTGGCAATGCAGCCCACTAAACGTTGTAACATGTACATGTAACATGTAACTTCATTCTTGCATCACTGAAGCCTGTACTCATATCCTAGCCTGTGTGGGAGCAACAGTACCAGAGCAAAATAGTGGCCCATCATGTTTCACCTATATCTCTGATAGCGTTTTGGTCCATTGGCATGCTATGCCTCTGCTGCTGACTGCTAAGGGAGGTGCTCTTCCGAAAGCGAAGGGCGATATGACTTCATAAACTCAGACCTCCTTCCCCGTGCCTAACCAGAATGGTGTGGACACACATCTTACAACAAAAACTTGCCTCATACTTGTTGACTTCAAAGAAACAAAGCGTGTAGCTAGATTGCAATTCAAGCAAACCTGAAGCGTGGCCAACGTTCTCATGCAGCAATTTGCTCTAACACCTGCAGCTGGAATGCACAATGTTGCTGAATCAGCATCATGCATGCTTTCTTCCTTACCGTCTGGGCCATAGAAGTCCTTGCCAGCAGTAATGTTGTACACTACACCCCGGATGGCCAGCAACATGGGTTTGTCCGGGTCACGCCCATCATGCTGCGCTAGCTCCTCTAACGTGAACTGCTGCAGCGGTACAACCTGTAAGTAAGGCAAACAAGTGACGACATGGTCCAGTTGAGTTCAGTACACACATACAACTGATACTACAGGAGAAACAGACAAGTAAAAAGTTGAAGCAGAACATCCACATTGGCAACGACAGCAGTGTGTTGCTGAGGCTTTGCCTCCTGTGTGGTGCCCTAAGCTCCCCAGTGTGTGTTGCTGCAGCAGTGGGACCCAAATCTGAGGTGAGAGCACGACATTGCACTCAGCAGGTCAGAGATGAGTGAGGAGGTCCATCTGGGGAGCACTCACTGGTAGCATGAACTGTTCCATGTAGTGCAAAGGAGGTTCTAGCAACCTCCTGTGTTTGGTTGGTTCAACCTAGCAGCGCTCCTGCGGTTACCACACCTTCAATGCGTGATTGGTTACACCTCAAGCAATACTGGTGCTTGGGCATCTCCTCACAGCACAGTGGCCATGCATGTAGATGTAGGTTACAGGTAGCTAGGTTTTTGGGGTTAGGGTCATTCAAACCCTAAAACCCTGTTCCAAACCCTAAAACCTAAAACCTGCTGTTTGCACAGTGGCCATGCAGGTAAAGGCCGCTTACGGGTAGCTGTAGAGGCCACCATGCCCCAGATGTTAAGGCTTTTGAGCTGTTATGTCTAGAACTGCATGAGATTACAGCGGTTACTTGAACAGGCAGCCACAGTCGTAGTGCATTCATCCCAGACCTTGTCCCCTGGCTGAATATGACAGAATAGGGGCAACTTGGCATTGCGGAGAGTACAAGCCCTTTCATCATGATCAGCTGCTGCTCTTGCTGCTGCTGATGAGCCCTTCTGCTGATATCGCGAGCTTAAAGAATCTGGCAGGTTGGGCGGCAGTGGAAGAAGCTGCCGGCTGTCTCTCCTGCTGAAGCAAGGCAATGCGCTCTAACACCTGGCTGATCACATGACACCTTGTGATGTAGGGTCAACGGCAGTTGTGCTAAATGAAGGGCTGCAAAACGAGCATGATCCTGCAACTGCTGCGCATTCAATCCCCACTATAGCTGTCCCACTGTACATGCCGCGACACCTCAGAGCACATGTTATCCGGCAGCTTACCTGACCCACATGATCATATACGGTGGTTATATGCTGCAGCTGTTGTTCCAGGCGCATAATCTCCTCCTCAGAAAGGTCATCCAAGTCAGCTGTTAAGTCCATGTCTTCCAGAGAGTCCTTGGCAAGTGCTCTTGCGCACTCTCTGCCAGCATAGACATGGTATTTCTTGCCTGCGAGGTTGTGCCGAATCTCCGGTCATTGGCAAGGTAGAATATTGATCGAACTGCGTCCTGTGGAGAACTGCCGAGGGCCAGGGTTATGTCCAACTGTCACTATATGGAGTCGGCTTACCGGGACCGTACAGATCCGCATTGCTGTTGGTAACGTCATACACGTGTCCTTTCACTGCTATTAGAGTTGGCTTGGACCAGTCCATGCCATTATAGAAGCGAAGCGAGTACTGCGTGATGTCGCCGATCATCCACTTCACCTCTGGGGGCGGAGGCTTCCTGCTTTCCTTCCATGCTTTAAGAATGTTGTAGACTAGAACTATAACAAACAATATCAGGGCGAAGGTCACGACGTCCATGGCTACGCGCGCGCTGCAGACATGCACAAGTGCCACTTGTGAACAAAGAGGAATGGCCCGCTATACACCCTTCTATAGCACACGCTTAACTGCGTATATCTGATCAGCTGACACGCTTTCCAATAAAAATATGCAGGCTCAAATGCACCCCAACGGCACCCTTGCGTCATGAGTGAGTGTTCCTCAACCACCTAGGAATGGAACGTGACGAGCAACACCTGGAAGGGACAGGGCTTCCCCCCATGCCTGCCCTGCTTGGATTAAAGGCCCCAACCAACAGCCTGCCAACATGTAGTCAGGTCCAGCATTTAACAGTCCATCCAGCATGCACCTCCTGCAAGCCCAATGTCAGTTGCCTGCTCAAATCGCTGACTACCTAGTTGCAAACCTGTGTCTATATCTCATTCAGCAACACTGTGGTCCTCATTTATTAACACATCCTTCCAGATGACCATGTAGCACATGCATCTTGTACTGCCCCTCTGCCACATATGCACCTAACACACTCAGCTGTAGTTCTCAAGACAGGACATTTGTCCCTCTATGATGTGCATGAGCAAACATGCCATGCACCAGTACACATACTGAAACCATCCTACATCCTTACCACATGAACCTCGCAACGCTTCCATCACCCCAAGTGTATGGTCTGCATGCAAAAACATACAGCAGCAATGCAGTCACGGCAACATATGCTGCTGCTGTTACTTGTGCAGCCTTCACAGATGGTGGCTGCAGGTGCAACAGGCAGAGCATCAACGGTGGAGTGAAGTACCTGCAGCAGCAGCACACAGCATCAGACGTCAGTCTAAAAACAGGAGCGATTGATACAGCAATTTTCGCTGTGGCAACATAGACAGCTATAAAGCTTTTGACTGGTGCATCTCTAGAAGGAAGACTAGTGCCATGCAACTCTGCTTTAGGGAACTTAGTCTGAGAGCTAATGAATGGTACTTTTTCGCCTTTACCTATAGCATAAGCACATGCAAGTCAGGACAAATCGGCAAACCGTCTGGGGCAGGGCTCGTCCTTTGCTTATACGTAGTGCACCACCGAGAAGAGGCCAGGCAGGGTAAATAGGAATTAGAGCAACAATCATACACCACAGGACAGGACAGGACAGGAGAGTCTTGGTCTATCCCTCAACACATCAACAGACTAGTTCTTTTCACATGGCGGGTGCTGCACACTCCAATGGCTGCGCAGTGACTGACCCATCCCGTATTAACTGCAATAAAAACGACAGCTCAAACATTGGCGGCATATGCCCCAGCTAACATCCCACCCCCATCTCACTCACCTGAATTCCAACAGCCAAGCAGGCGCCAGCGTGACAACTGTTGACGCCACAAACCCTAACACCCACAGCCGCCCCCTCACCCTGCTTAAACCCTGCACCAGCAGCGCCCAGGCCAGCAGGTACCCGGGTATACATGCGTACCGCACCCACCACGCCCGGCCAATGACCTTTCTCCAAAGGTAGAAGGTATAATGCCGATTGTCTGCAAGCAGGTATGGATGCTCTAATGTGTACTTGCTTACAAGCCGTACACACACACCAGCAGCAGCTATAACAACAGCAGCAGTAGCAGCAGGAGCCGCTGCTGCTGTTCCAACAAGCTGCTGCAGAGCCTCTGGCGTAAGCAGCAGCAGAGGCGCAGCAAGCAGTACAAAAAGGCTGAAGTACAGAGGCTGCATGAGATGCAGTACAGGAGCATGAGCTTCCCTGTCACCTAGCGTTATCCCCTTGTTCCACACCACAAAGACTGCAAACATAACTGGCAGTAGCAGAAGCAGGCTGTAGTCCTGCAGCAACTGCCATCGCTGCTGCCATAGCTTTCCTAGCACAACTAACACCTCGTGCCATAGGGGTAACTCCAATGTCTCCTGCTGCTGCTCCTGGCTTCCTGCTGCTAACATGCTATGGCCCCTGCTGCTGCTGCTGACAGTCTGCCTCTTAGCTCCTCTATGTCGTAATGCCCCGAAACCCTGCTGCTGCTGCTGTCTCCTGGTAGTATCACTCTCGTTCTCTCCTTCCCGCAGCTCCTCTTCCTGCTCCTCCTGCTGCTGCTGCTGTTGCTGGCTCCTATGTGGATGAACATCTTCCAGCATAGCTGCTACAGTCAAGAAGGTCACCCACACCGCATTGGTCTGTCTCATAGCAATAGCTGCTGCTCCTGCCACAGCTGCCCACCGCGGTTTCTGCACCAGCAGTAGCAGCTGCGTTATCAAGAGGAACAGCAGTGCAGGGACATCCGTGTAGTACAAAAAAGCAAAGAAAAGATGAGTCGGCAGGCACGCCAGAGCTAAAGGCGTCCAACGCAGCTGCTGCTGTTGCTGCTGCTGCTGGCTTCTGCTGATTTCTGTACGTGGCTGTGATGCAGCTGCCTGTGGTGCAGCTGCTGTGTTGTGTTGGGTTGGTACTGGTTGCTGTGTTGTGCTATGCAGTAGGTGGTAGATTGCATGCAGCACTTGGAAGCATGCCACTGACAGGAGAGCGTTCACACTGCGGAGGAAGGTCACAGAACAGAAGAGGTCCTGCAGCACAGAAACGCCAAGCAGCACTGCTTATGTACTTTGAAGTGGAGGTTCTGATGTCAGATGGATATGCCTAGGTCCCACATTTCAAACATCTAGGGATGTCCTACATGTAGAGGCAGTGGCATGTAAGCTGACAAGTATCATATTATGCATCTTGGAGAGACTAAACCTCAGCTAGTATCTGTTCCAATACCAAGCAATATGGCGGAAGCTCCTCAGCAGAAGTCCTAGGTGTACAGGTATGGTATGGTACCTTTGCTATAGCAGATCATGAAAGGCAATGATCAAAGGTATTGCCTGGCGTGGTCTTCTGACAGGTGTAGTTGGGTGCGGCTCTAATGCACAAGTCTGTTGCATCTGATTATCGTTCTGTTCTGTAATATGTTATGTGGCTTCATACACGGAGCAGACCCAGACAGGAGCAGAACATGCCAGCGGCTCTGTCCACCAATTCTGCTGATCCACCCACCAATCCTGCTGTGTCCCCCAATCCTGCCAATTTGATGTGAAGTTTATAAGCTTCAGCTGAAATACCATCATGAGAGCATCAAGTACATTGACGAGCCTAAGATGGACTAACATTTGGTGTGCGGTGGTATTCTCCTGGTATTTTACCAGCCAGTCACAGGCACACACCTCATACCTTGGGTCCCGGCATGAAAATCAATAGCAGGCCTGATAGCTTTGCGTACAGAAGCCCTATGATGTAAAGCCCTGGGAAGGTGGTGACCTTCGGGTCCCAATAGAGGAAGTCGCCTTGGCAGTACCTCTGGGTCATTGGAACATGGAAGGGCTCATCCTGCACATTAAAGCGCTCCGTCCATACCAGCACAGCCGTTCCTCGATAATTAAAAGCAAATACAATGATTGCTATCTCGGTTCGGTTAGGGCTCACCATGTACGCTTCTGGCACGAAGTGAATAAGAAAGGATGTGGTGATCAAGTGTGCGGTGAGGAGGCCGGCTGTCCATGACGCCGGTAACAACATTGTAGACATTCCAGCCACAGCTTACATTCTGTGTTACAGTATTGTTAATGCGCTATGAGAACGCTGTTGCCAACATTGTGGCTCAAACGCTCAGATGCACTGCAAACTGTACATGAAGGTGGCTGCATCCATCGGAAGGAGGTGGTGAACGGCGAGCACGCAACCCGTCACGCTCAGTTGCCTATTGGCCAGTATTAACCGTTTGTGGCCGGTAGCCTCACTCCGGTGGCGGGTGGCACATGTCGGTGTTGAAGTGACTTGAAGCGCAGCACGGGCAAGCTTACGCGGACTGTCAATGGATGGCCCGAGTTCGATGGTCACATCAAAGCATGCTGCTGCACAATGATTCTCAGAGACTTTGCGTCAAAAAATTTGCATGCATGTACGACTAAGAGATCAAGGTCACAGCGAACTGAGGGGGCGTAACTCGTTGCACTGAAACTAGACAGCCTTGCGGCGCTTGATATTGCTGCTTCGTACTGTGATAGCCTTGGACTAGACCGGAATCTTGCTCTTACAGCCACCACCATCACAACACCACAAGTTACAGTACCAGCACAGTGCAGGGAACTCCATGCCCAGTTTAACATCAGTGCCAGCAATGGCAGCTCTGCAGACGGCGCGTATCAAACCATGCCCTATCATCGCATCCACTCAACGGCGTCCCCTTCTTCTTGTTGGTCTCCGACCCCACACTTGCATGTGCTGGTTGCAAGTCCGCATGCAGTTCCATTCAACCCTGCCCCATGCCTCATCCTTTGAATACCTCTCACTAATCTCCACCCCCACCCCAAAACTACATAGCCAGTACAGTCACGCTCTTAGAAGATGAGCCCGGCCTCACGGGCAGCATCTGCAACAGCCTGCAGGCAGCAGTAGCAATCACCAGTGTCAGTTTTACATCAGGCATGCATTCTAAAACCATCGAACAGTTAGAGCTGTTGGTCCAATTTTGCAGAAGCTCATGGTCAGCACGTGCACTACCCAATCCAACACCTGATGACGAATTGGATAGCTTGCTTTGCCAAACCTTGCAGAACTGCAACATTCTGTCAAGCTAGTGACCTACACGGAATGCAAAGTTAAACAGGACTCTGTGTGGCCATATGGAAGGAGACCCATCATCACAGCCCTTCTCCTGCTCCAGGCTCTGTCAGCCAATGCAGATTGCTGTGTTGAGAACAAAAACTGCCGACTTGGTACAGCAAAGTCACTAGCACACAGCAGTACAAGAAACCCATCCAGCTCCCATGTATGCAGCTAATCACCAGCACAAGGCAATGAGAGACCCAGAGCATGCAACTCCTTCGGCTGCCTCTAGAGCTGCCTCTTCTTGCACCTAAAGAGCCCAAACTACTGGAGGAATTCCATGATCTGTATTCCTGTTCCCAAACAGTTTCATGCAATAAATGCAGACCATCCTGAGGCAGGCCCCAACTCTCTCACTCCGCGACCTGCTGCCCCTCATTTCATCACTGCTCCGTGTCCACAACAAGTTTGTTCTGTACCCATTTTGCGCTGCTCTATGACCCGTGCTGCATGGCAAAGCACGATGCATTAATCGCATGCCCTTCTTAACACGAGCCCACAAGCCCTTGTTTGCCTCACCTCCACGCGGCCATGGTAAGCAAAGCCTCCCCTGTCGAAGCACACTTTGCTGATGTTCTTCTCAGCACACAGCTCAGCAAGCTTCTTGCCAACAGCAGTTGCAGCATCCTGCATTCAGCAAGCATGCACAGAATCCCACAATCAGCTCATCAAGACAATATTCAGCTCAGCAGGGCACACATCGTTTCAAGTGCCAAAGCCTGCTCATGTTTTCGTTCGAACACGTTGAAGCTGTGCAGTATTCTGGTACAAGCCATCACAAGCCCCATGAACATGCTGGGAGACGACGGGCCACTTACATTACATTTCATGATATGCCAAAGCAAAATGTGCCATAGACTCCTAGTATACTTCCTTCATTGTACTATAGCTGCAAGCTGCTTGTCATCGAAGGACCATTTCTGTTTCCAGTCATAGCAAAATGTGCCATGGGCCCTTAGTCTACTCATTTCATTGCATTGCAGACAAGCCGCTTCTTATCACATGGCCCTTACTGTTTCCAGTTCTTGCCTCATCTGCCCTCCAGACTCTAGAGCCGACACCAACAATAACTTGCCATGTCCATCTTTTGCTTTAAATCTGGCTGTTCTATCTGCAATTGGCGAGCACTTCATTGCTCCGTGCATGCTGTCACAGGCAGGAACCAGAGAGGATGGCTTCAGACCCAGCCTAGCAGTTGCCATGACTGTAAAAAGTTAACTACTGCAACACATCCTTCTTTAGCCTTGTACATATTTTAGTGCCCCATCTGCTGCCCTGATAAGAATGGACCACTTCTAAGAAGCAACTTAAACCTGATCAGCCTATACCCTGCATGTGTCCCTGAGTCCCTGCTGTACTCAATAGCTTGTTTGCTGGTTCAAAAAACTTGGTGTAAACTCACTTCAGTAGATTATGAGGAACCCGGGTCTGTACTGTACTAGCTAGCAGCTAACAAGGTTTAGGCACCTATGCTGCCCTGTATCTCCCGGCTGCGTGAAGCATGTGCAAGGCCTCGTGGCAGCTGTTGATCTGCAACTGCACAACAACTGATGCTGCCTTCTTGGTCCTGCCTTTCTGCCTCCTGCAGTTCTACCAAAAGCTAGCAGCTGCTCCATATTTCTGCTCCTGCTACAGTTTTCTGGCCCTGCTATGGCTGCTCTAGGCTTCTGGCTCTGTTGCTGTCATTGCTTTACCTTTCTACCTCTGTTGCTGCTGCTGCTCTTCCTTTGTGGCTTTGTTGTTGCTGCTGTTCCACCTTTCTGGCTCTGCTGCTGCTGCTGTTCCACCTTTCTGGCTCTGCTGTTGCGGCTGCTCTATCTTTCTGGCTCTGTTGCTGGTGCTGCTCTATCTTTCTGGCTCTGTTTAGCTGCTGCTCTAGCTTTCTGGCCCGGCTGTTGCCGTGGCTCTAGCTTTCTGGCTCTGTTCTTGCTGCTGCTCTAGCATTCTGCTTCTGTCCTTGCTACTGCTCTAGCTTTCTGCCTCTGTTCATCGCTGTGAGACGCAGCGCCCAGGATCCTGAGACCTTCACGGCTCTCACCTTGTTGGCTGTGCCAACCTCAGTCAAAGATTCCTTCAAGTCCTTGCTGAGTGTTGAGGCAGATGCCAATGTGCGGCCAACACTGTCATCAATAACCTGCACATGGCAAGCAACTTGAGCACCACTGCTGAGCTGGGTTGGCAGATCTAGGAGGTGCACAAGGACGCTGGCTATGTACCTGTGCATATATGTGGTTGTTTGACCTGTATACTGCCAGACGGGGACGCTCGGTGGTGCCGGTGACCTGGAACAGGAAGGTTGTGAGCCCCTGCTGGTTTCGACACATATATATGGTGTTTGTCTGCTGCCACACCTTTCTCCGGATGCGCTGGTGCCTCTTCTGCGTGGCTGATTTGCGTGTGGCTACTTGTTTGCACTCGATCACTGGCACGAAGGCACGCCCTGTGCGAAGTCGTTGAATTTAGTGTTGGGTACCACGGTCACGTATGCCATGCTCGGTACTACGCCAAAAGCATGACATTGGTGCACCGGCTGTCCTATAGGTACCTGGACGCACTGAAACAGCAGGGGTAGCCACAAGGCCGCTCATACGGGTAGAGCTGGCACACAACATAGTTGCGGCTTTCACAATCGCGGGCCTGCTGCCTGTGAGCGCCAGCTGCACCTAAGCCTATGGGATCAATAATGCAGGCTATGCCTATCGATGCAGAGGGGTTAAGTGAAGGCATGGCCGATTGTGTTGGCTGCCCAGGCTGCTTCTGGGGACTGGCCGCTTCACAGCCAGAACTGAGTGGGCTTCGTCACTGATGTAACTTATGCTCCGATGCTCTACGTCCGTCTCAATTCCCGAGCTCGGGTTGTCTTCACCAAGGGCCCTCATGGGCACTATCGGCTCACAGGGACTGTGGGGACATTTGGCCAGAACTGATCACAAGAACATCATGTTCTCCTTTGCAGTCTATTATGCATCTTGACCTATTGCCCAAAGGACGGACCGCATAGTGCTGCAAAGATGCTTCCATTCTAATCATTAGGTCAATGTAATCGTAAATATGGGGTCTAGAAAGGATGTACCAAACCTGCAGCCGTTGGTACCGAGGCTGTGCATTCTTATTGTGGCCCCTCTCTTACTGCTCGGTGCTTTCTTGGCATACGAACTGCATAGGTAGCCTCCTGCCAGCTCCTCCCACCGATAGTTCATTATCTCTGTGTCTGTTGACGAGCTGAAATGGTTACAGGCCTGATCTACTCATTGTTGGCAACATAACAGTGGACATAGTCGATGGGACAACCCCGACCGTGAGTCCACTTGCAATTGGATCATGCCTGCGCAATTTCTGGCTGCCATTTGAAGCTACGCCATCTGGCTGCAGGGTGGAGCAGTGTCCTACGCAGCAGTTGTAGCGAAGGTGCTGGGATTGAAGGCTTGCGTGGTGACTGGTGGGTGACAGCAAGAAGCAGCTCTTAAGCACACACAAATATCTCCACTCCGTACTCACCGAAGCGTTCATCGCAGTTGCGGGGCCTGAAGCTGACTTAGACGTCTTTGACGGCCATACCTTGTATGTCATCCCAGCCAAGGAGACACTGACCTTTGAGCACACTTACACATGGTGGGGTAAGTGGGAGTACAGCAAGGACAGAGATGATAGGAAAGGAGGCTGCAAAGGCGAGCAATGCAAAACTCAACAAGGAGCTGTCACCATCACGCCGCAATCAGCTTCATCTGCACCCCCATCAGCAACATGCTTTGACTCTGCTGCCAAGCATAAGGCAGCCTTGTGGCTGAGTTCAGCAGCTTCATGTTCAGGCCCAGTGCCTGACAGCATTCTCTAGCTGTTGCTGCTAATGCCAATGTCCTAGCAGCCGAGCCATGGCAAGCATGTGTCGGTAATGCTGGTGTGCCATGTCAAATGTGACACCTGCTTGCCAATGGGAGGGTGGTTGGAAAGGAGGGTTGGCAGCGTGCCAAGGAGACTGTGTCATGATACAGCCATTGATGTTGTTTGTACTGTCCCATAATCAGGCAAATGGCAATGTCTGCAAGTCTGGCTTTGACTGAGCTTGCCCTGTGATGCAACTTGCACCCAAGTACCTGAGCTGAATTTGTAGGAGTGTTTGGTGCATGTACTCCGGAAACCATGTGCTGTAAATGGGATGCTGGTGGCATGCTTGGGGATGTCCAGGACAGATGTTGGTGCCAAATCTCGGCGGACCATTTCATTAGGGATGTCCATGGCGGCATGTCTCTGCCCTTCTGCTCATTTGCAGGTCATTCCCGGAAGCTGCGAGTAACTGCCAACCCTAACATCACCATCACCCGTGACCATGTGCCCAAGTGGTGCCAAGCTGCCAGAGTTGTACTACTAGGACCACTCACTTTGCATGATCTGGACGCAGGCTCCTTCTTGAAAAGAAGAGGTGAGGCAATGCATGCTAGCTGCCTTGCATTTTTAAAAGTGGCGCCTGTTTTTCGCCTCAAAGCTTTATGCACCAGTACCCAGGTTTCTCACATGGCAGCAATGCACAGCTGGCATCTAAACTGTTCAAATTCTGATCTTGTAATCCTGCATGAGCAAGCATCTAAACAGCACCTGGCGTAGCTCAACATCTGCCAGCAGGCACACCTATCAGTCTCTGTGGAGACATGACAGTACACATAATTCATCAGTTCTGCTCCTTGTTCCCCTGCTGATGCTCAGGCCAATCTGTTTTCCTACTTTGCTAGTTGCCTCCGCTCTATTACTGGTCCTGCTTTAGAATTTAGGCTCACAGTATTGGTTTCCTGCTGCTGCTGCTCTTGCTGTTGCTGCAGGTGCATGGGATACATGGTTGACCCGTGGGCAGCTCATAGGTTTCATGGCCCAGGGCTTCCAGAGGGCTCTTGGACCTCAGGGCCAGGTGCTGCCTCTGGCAAGACCTTCACAACAGTTACTGGTGAGTTGATGGGTGTGCCAGAACAAGTGTTCAACAGGCAGCAGTCCAGCAGTTGGAAGTGGAGGGGAAGATTTGAGGAGTGGTTGGGGAACTATGGCGTTGCCTCTTCAGCAGGGGCGGCAGCAGCAGCACGGACAGCAGCAGCAGGGGAGGCACTAGCAGGGGTGCAGAGGTGGAGGCAGCAGGGGCAAAGGCCCAGAAGAAGCGGACTTGAAGGCAAATGGTAGCAAAGAGTTAGTGCTGCTGTCAGGAGAGCAGCTGCTCTAACAAGAACTTTGCGAATGAGATCGTTTGAAAAGGACTCACAAGTGATAACACCTACCTTTGAGCAGCAGCAGCAGCAGCAGCGGAAGGGACTGGAACGTACATGTAAACGTGCACTAACCCAGGTTAAGAGTTCTGGCAATGGCAGTTATTGGCGCATGGTCCATATCATACTCTTCCAGTACTACAGAGACAGATGTGCCAACCATGAAGGTGCAACTCCAAGGAGTTATGTGGAAGCAGATGGAAGGTCACTGTGCAAAGTATCATGTCCTGGTTCAAGATCCATCATCCTGCACTTGACCTCCTTTGAATAAAACAAATCACATCTGGTGTTGCTGTATGCTCCTCTTTCTGTCTAACACAGGATGGTCTCAGGCCCTCTGTGTCACTGTTCTTGTCGGATGTGGAGACGGTGACATGGCAACCAGAAGAGGTGACCGGTGTTGCTGGAAGGTGTGACCGTCTCTTGGTCACAGAGGGAGACAAGGGGGCAAAGCAGTACATGCAGGGCCAGTCTCAACAGGTGCAACCCACCAAGGTGAGATCTCATATACTGGTTGGCTATGCTAGATTAAGCTATATCTTCAATGGTTTGGGCACATGTTGTTTTTTGTTAACGCTGCATCCCAAAGGCATCCCCACTATTCTTCCACCTCACTGATGTCGTAATAGCTGGAGGTGGGGACCTATGGCACTTCCCCTATGGCATGGTGGGACGTAAGAGTAGTAGCAGCGATAGCCTTTTACTGGATGGTTACGCACATAACTACTCTCGCTGCTGCATCTCCAGTAAGCCTGATATGGTAAGCTGCAGCGGCTCTATTCAGATGCTAGAAGTGGACAGGGTAGCTGTTTCACTTGCAGCTTATTGGACGGTAATAGTCTTGGCTCAACACAGCAAGCCTCATCCAATCCTAGTAGCCCGTTCCAGTCAGATATGCATCATCACCCCAGGAGCCACATCCAGGCTCATCTACCGTAGTGTGTCATTCTTCCCATGTCCTTTCTTCCAAAGGGCTAAGCTGCATAACGTTGCTTGCATGTACCATGCAACGGCTTTGGTGCAAGTTGGCCCATGGAGGTCCTGATCAAACGCGTAACAACCTCTGGCATGCAATCTTGAGGCTGTGCAGGAGTGTGGGTGATGTTATGCATATAGCCCTGGGTGTGCTATCAACTAATCAAAGCATAAGACCAGCTGTGTTAACGGCCAAACGAACCCAGGCCATAAGGCATAGGTACATTTGAGTTTTTTTGATCACAGCCATGAGCCACACAACTGATGGTGGACTTGCCAACACACAAGCTGAGGCTAGATGCAATGGAGAGCGCAAAGTATGACCATGGTATGGCAGTTAAAACTGCTTGCTCCTGGTGTCCAACCTGGCTGTGTCTACAGATTGCAGCTGGGCAGGAGTGGTGGTGAGGTAACTTTTGTAACCCAAATCCATAACCATGGACACGGTATGAGAATTACAAACGTGTTGCTCTGCTGCTTTGCAGGTGTCTGGTGTTAAGGACACCAATGGTGCTGGTGACACCTTTGCCACCATGTACATGATCTCCTTGATGCGAGGTGACCCCAGCCCAGGAGCTACAGCCAGTTGGGCAGCCAGCAGAGCAGTGCTACTGCCACAGTCATGTAAACCTCGCTGTGCACCAGAGCTGATACCTGCTGGGATCCCTGCTGTGAGTGATGTGGAGAGAGTGAGGCTGGCTGTGGGAGGAATGCTGGGGGCCTTGGAGGAGGTGGTGGGGGAGGCGGTTGGGGGGGAGATGGTGGGGTGGTTGGGGACTGTGCCGGGATGGAAGGAGTTCGTTGGGAGGTGGCGCTGGTTGAGGGGGAAGGTTCAGGAACGCAGGTTTGTATTGCCTGTGCAGCAGCAGCAGCAGTGGTCTAGTGGGGGTGGGGTAGAGAAGGGTGGGACTCCTGTGATGCAGGAGGGTGTAGATGTAGCAGATGTTGCAGAGAAGGCTGCAGCAAATGCAGCAGAAGAGGCCACAGCGGCCATTGAAAGCAGATGAAAAATGTTATCATTGGTATGATTGCAGCTAGGTAGCAGCATTCTCGCAGGGAGCGTGCTTTGAGAGGGTTTTTGTCATTCTGTGCGTGTACAAAGGTATAGTGTGCGTTTCTCATTCTTTTGTTGTGCACATAATGGGCCAGGGGCAGCAGGGGTTGTACCATAGGGGTAGGTGAGAGGGGCAAAATTTGCCCGGTGGAGAGATGTGTCCGTGGAGAGCGACCGTCCGTTGCTCAACTTGGCTTTTATAATCCTTGGCATGGGTGTAAGTATCTGGGCAATCAAGTGGGTTACGTGTGGATCGACAATTCGAAGCTTGTCTGCTGCATTGCAGGTATTGCGCGGGCCAATTGGGGCGAGCTAGGTCAGGGCTAATGCAGGATGCAAGGATGGGGTCTTCTAGCCCTAAGTAGCTCGGATGCACACCATCAGGCCCCACTCCTGACAATCCTCCTGTATTATGAGTTAGAGCCCACGTATCGGTAGACTCGGGCAGTACGAGTGACAATTTGCTGACAAGTAATCCGACAGAGAGGATTCTGATGTCTCTTCTTTCCGTACGATAGGGCTGGAAGCTAGGCAGCTGCTGGGCACTTCACATTGACCTGTACCTGGGGCTGTCTTACAGATCGTAAGCAAAGGCATCATGTTGTGCTCGGCACGGACCTTTGGCACTGCACAGCCCGGAAGATGTGCCTTTAAATCTACTTCCAGTAGTCGGCGTATGTCCGTTGTCAGACATGCTGGGTCGAAAAGAGCGGTGGCCGATACAGCAGAAGGGCGGGACGCCACGGGAATAAGCTGTCTTCGTGTCTTGAAGCCCTCGGACTCAGAAATGAACAGCTTGATGGCGGACTGGAACAGGTGATCAAGTGCTATCATCGAGTCTGGTACTGACTAGGCCCAAAACGTCTTCCTTTGAGCGGCTCGGCACAATGGCAGACCCTTTTTGTAGAGAGCCAGACCGGGAGGCAGGTCCCAGTCCACGGTAGCGGTGCATTCGGAGCACATTTGCTTTGATTATGACGCAGTCACTGCGAGAGCAGATGGCGATCGTAGCTGGCAGCAGTCTTCCGCAGCTTGGTTGACCATACGTGATGTCCCTTCATCTATTACAGCTCATATCCTCTCTAGATTCCACAAGATATGAGCACCATGCTGCAACTGCATCTTCTAGGCAGCATCCACATCCCTAGTGTTCTTATCTGTATGAAAAGCCACTGTGGTATGGTGCTGTGTTCTGTCTTGTGCAGCCGCAGCTGCAATCACGACCATGCAGGACTGTCCATTCAAGCCCCTAATGTACCCGAGCCAGTAGCCAAAGGAGGCTACATGATCACCAAGACTCGTAAAAAGGCAAGTTGGGCAAGCGCGTTGTGTAATGGTTTGCTTGTCAGGAAGGCCCTCTGATGTGCCTCCATTTGGACGGAGCTTGTGTGAGCAGCAGTGCCAGTCAGCAAGGGGGGTGCCATCTGAAGCTCTTTATGGATGACCAGTTTCGGCTGCCTCCTTTTGCCCCAGCCCTCCTCTTCCTTTTGTACCCTCCTCACGCCTCTTCCTCCCATCTCCCCTCTATCCACCTTCCCCCTCTCTGCCCACAACCTCCCTCCCCAACTCTTCAGCAAGAGGTACAACTCTGGCTTTCATTATGTGCTGCTGTTACATACACATTTTTAACCGCCTTGTCTGTTTGGGCTCCAACCTAGCAACCCTCTTGCCATTGTCACATCTGAATGTTTGTTTGTTTGTTTACTGGTATACGTTTATACAGGTTGGCAGTGGCAAGCAGACATACGATGAGGCTATCAAGGCGGTGAAAGCATGGGAGCACTTGCAACTAGGTAAGGGCCATATGGCAGCGCTGGCATCTAGCGTTTAGCTTTATGTCTACGGGTTTAGGGTTTAGTTTGGGGATTGAGGTATCTAAGCTGTACCATAGGCTGATCTCACAGTCTGTCGGCCACTAATCTATGATGTAAATGGAGGAGGTTTTGGGGTCTAGGCTTGGTGATACAGGAGATCCAATAGGGAGCTGCCACATGCGGTTGCAAAAGCTTCGCTTGTTATACACTACTGCCTGCAGTTCCATGTAGCTTTTCTAGATCATGAAAGTTCTTGGGGTGTAATGTCACGGGGAAGGTTTCGCATGACCAGATAATGCTTACACTGTACAGATAAATGATTAGCATCTACCCAATGCAATCGCATTAGCTGGTCATGAAGCAGATCAGGATTGCAGACGTGCATTGTCAAGCAGTTGCCTGGTTGAAAAAATGATAAAATGAAACAACAAAAATAAAACGAAGAACGTTAGAATGCACGGTCCTTACATACGAAACAAGAGGACGGAAAGAAAAGAAAAGAAAACCGCTTTGATACACATTCAGGTACTGCAGTTCACCATAGCAAGGACTGTTGTTTTCATGCTGTAAGTGGATTGATCGCAAGAGAGGGGACTGTGCCAAGGGTGACAAGAGCTGTGTTGTTTCACTTGTTGTGCAGGTTGGAACAGCACCACTAAGCCTGACATGCGTCCTGGCACCACCATATGCTCAGCCACCCAGACCATAGTGCCCTGGAGTGTACTGCCTGCTCAGGTGGTGTACTGCAAGGAGGAAGCAGCAACATTGGAGGGAGGAAAAGGTGGGGGGCAGGGGGGAGGTGAGCAATGAACGAATTCAGATAAGCGAGGCGTGGAAGGAGGGAGCAGCCACACCTGAGGCAGGAAAAGGCGGGGGTGGGGGGGTGTCTAGTAACTATTGTAATAGATAAACAAGCAATAGACACATTGAGTATAAACGTAGAAAAAATGCGGCGTGCAAGGAGGAAACAGGGTCACTGGAGGGAGCTGGTTTGTTGCTGTAGTAAGCAAAGAAGGTGTGTCGATGTTGCCACAAACCTGGGGTCCACAAATTATTTCTTTCTGGCCGGAGCATGGTGTAACAGGTCTATCCTGCCAGGGGTCAGCTGACCTGACAGGTACGTTATAGTCAGGCAAGCATGTCGGAAGGGATATGCCGCATGCGAAGCAAATATGACTTGGCTGTCCAGTCTAGCCGGCGGGAGCTCCTCACTTCTGATGTCTTGCATGCCTCATTTGGTTTCTCTCTCCACACACACTAACAAACTGGTTCGAGTCATGTGACGGGTGCTGCATGGTCCAGGGCTGTGCAGTGATCTCTCTTATACACCTCATTTGGTCATGCTTGTGGTTCTATGCTCTCTGTAATGCTCCATGTTCTTTGAGGTGCTGAGCTGCAGTACTGATTGGTTCATACCCTTTTAGCTAAGCCAGGGTTATATGTGTACCCTACGTGTTACGTGCTGCAGGTCGCCGCTTTGCCATGGCCATGTGTTCCTTGAATGGTCACATGCTAGCAGGGGAGGAGAGATTCCAAGTGGAGATGCTGGCTGATGGATCTGTATGGTGAGAGGGGGGGTAGGGTGTTGGGGTTTAGGGGAGGGGTGGGGTTGTTAGGGTTTAGGGGAGGGGGGTAGGGTTTTAAGGAGGGCCTCTAAGTGGAGCTGCTAGCTGCTTGCTGAGGGCTCTTACTGGTGAGAGGGAGGGTAAGGGTTTCAGGGAGGTGGGGTTGTTAGGGTTGGGGGTGGGGAAGGGTTTTAGGGAGCGCTTCCAAGTGGAGCTGCTGGCTGATGGATCTGTCTGGTGAAAGGGGGGGTAGGGTTTAGGGGCTGGGAAAGTTGGGGTTTAGGGGAGGGCGGGTTAGGGAGCGCCACCAAGTGGAGCTGCTTGCTGAGTGAGGGGTTGAGGGGGGAGGACTTCAAGGGGGGGGGATGTTAGGGTTTGTTTTCTAGGCCGTGCCCTGCTGTCATGTCCTGTTACGACCCCTATCCTCCCGACCATCTGACAACCCTTGTTCATCTCTGCTGCATTTGCCCCATAAGGTCAGCTGTCATTCATTCCTCTTCTCCAAGCCAGATACTCGTGTGAGCTGCTGTTGCTCCATCCCCATCGGTCTGACCTCCTGGCAATCTGCTCATTACTCGTATCTCTTGTGCATTTGCCCATGTAATCAGCTAGATGTGTTCCCACTCTCCAATCTCCCTCTCATATACTCATATGCTTTGCCCCCCATCCTTCTGACTGTATGTGGCCTCTGTCGCATTCCCTTTATGTATAGGTCTGATGTGTCCTAATCTCCACCGCCTTATATATACTCATACTGGTTGGAGACATGTGCTGGGTGCTGCACGGTCCAAGTGCTGTGCTGTATCTGTCTCATTTATATAGGCAATGTGCTGTTACTGCATCCCTATCATCCTGACCATATGCTGCCTTCTGCTGCCTTCTTGTGATCAGGTATGATGTGTTCTTGTTCTCCAAGCCCGACACCCTGCTGGCCCTGGTGTCTCTACCTGTGGTGAAGATCATGCAGATCAGATACGTCAATGACTCAGCAGCTGCTGTGGCTGCAGCAGTGAAGGCTTAAGACCTAGGTCACAGGAGGCCATGTGCAGGCACGTGATGGCAGCGACTTGGCTGGGGTAACATGTGGATGTGTGTAGTGTGCAGGACAATGTACCTGGTCCCATCTTTCTTTGCCTGGCAGTTTGTCGACAGCCAACGGCTTGCTTCAGAACGGGAGGAGGAGCAAAGGAGGATGTTGGTCCCAAACAAATGCAGCAGCAGAACCTATGGTATTATCACAACATGGCAGCAGCAGTGTCAACCTGCTCAGACAGACCCAGATTATACATGGACAGGTACTTGTAGAGTGTTTCGTAGGGGTGTATGTCAAGAGCTGCTGCTTCTTATGAGTACTGGTACCTTTGGCTCTATGTCCTCCATGATACAGTATGAGGGATGTAGGACCCGAGGTACTGCTACTTATAAGTCATACTAGACAAGCTTGTCCCGCCTTAAATTATCTGGGTCTGTCTGAGAGCTTTGAGCTGGTGTGCCCCTGGTGCCCCTGGTGTGACCCTCTGGCCTTGAGGGTCAGAATTTCAGGTTTAGGGTCTTGAATCCTGTAAGCTTGGCATTCAAGTTTCTCAGCTGATGTTAAGTGGCTTTTTGAGTTTTGGGTGTATTAGTTGGACTGGATGTATTAGTTTTTGTGATGCTGGTATTGACACTGGGACCATAAGCGGTGTACAAGTTGTTGATGTAAATTTGTGATTTTGAACAAGTCATGCTGGTTGGCTGCTTTACCCAGGCATACAATGCACTGGGGAATTTGGGAGGGGGTGCGTGTGAAACCAGATGGAGGGGTCGATTCCATATGAGGACTGAGCTTAACATGTTGGAACTGCTTTTGTCTTTGACACCTGCAGTGTGCAAGTTGCCTCATGCATGCTTGTGTGTTTGGCAGACGAACATGCTTTGACAAGTTTGCCATGCTGGTCTCTTTTAGGTCTGAACATCATTGAATGGTTGGTGCCATATATGCACGAAGGGTTCCTTCCTTCTTCTGCGTAGTGCTGAATGGGTTGCCTCGCCTTGTCATCCAAGGCACTGTATGATGCAAGTTGGGAGGGCTTGGAGGGGGTGTTAGGCACTAGATGATGGACCAAGTTGGGCCGGGTTGGTTGCGACCCTTAATTTGATTGGTGGAAAGGACCTGCTTGAGCGCGTTGAGTGCCATGTTGCTTTGGATCCTTGGCGGTATTGCACTGGAGGCATGCCCCCTTGATTGATTCTGCAGAGGTCTCAGCGCTGGAAGACCTTGGGCGCGGTGCTTCTCAGGCCACAGCACGGATAGACTGTGGCTGGCACCTCTTAGTGGCGAATGTAGTGCTAACAAGCGCTGTTTCTAGGTGGCCTTTGGTGCTCAAACCCACGGGTGTTACGGGGACGGACTCTGACTTCTGGTGTATTGTTGAGGACCTTGGGAAGCATTGCTGAAGGGAAGCAAGCTGCGTTGATTGTTGTGCCCCGTGCAAAGTGACGCCAAGAAGGACGTGAAAGCTGCGGGTGAATAGGCTGCGTTGCTACGCGACACATGCCATGGCCGTCACCTGGCAGGTCACTGCGACCCGATACACTCAAGCGATCTCGGGCGAGCCCCCTAGTATACTGAACGGCGGTAAAATCTGAGCAGGTACTAGACATATGCATGTCGCAGCAGAGTAATGAACATGTACACCAAGTAACAAGTAGGGGCGACTTGCCAAGAATCAGAACTAATGCAAAGATTACAGTTGCTTGCAGATGCATTGTATTGTTGCGTTGACACTGCCAGCTGTATGATTGCTGAATGAAAAGCAAAGAATGCACGGATGCGAATGCAGTGCAAAGAAAGTACATATCTGTATGTACCTCCCCCGAGCATCCAGAAGTCCACACCAAGCTTTATCTGTTGGGCATCAGCCAAAGCCCAGGCACCTGCATATAATGAAAGCAAGCCCAGCCTCAGTTTACTGTCAACAAGCAAGACACGACACCCAAAACACACAAAACACAACCCGTAACTATTCTACACAAAACACAAACAGGAGTAACAATTCTAGAAAGTATGCATTAACTCCCATACTCAGTAGGGGCCTACTATGGCACTTTTTGCTCTGGCAGATCATGAAAGGTAATAACAAAAACAAACTCTAGGGCGGGAGACCCACAACTCAACCAGAGGACCCCCAGGGGGGGGGGGGGTGGTTAGACGTAACATAACATATATAACATAACAAACATTCAAGGTGTAACTAAATTTACCTCGAGACCCAGTTAAATCACTGACTGGTTCAACGTTCCCCAGCCTGCGTGCCTAATGGCAGTGTAGTCTGTAGGGCCACATGTGCCTGCAGCCCACGGCAGCCTACAAAACAACAATCAACTCCGACTCATATTGCCTCCATCCGCAGAAGTAGGTGTATGCGCTTGACAAGCAATGCTATCAACTAGTACCAGCTTGCGGCCGTTTCACAACATCAAACACACATTTAAGGCTTCATCAGCTCCTGTCTCATACTTCCATCCACCCCCATGTATGAACCCATCAGATGTGGCTTAGAGGCGATCAACACTACTCAAAAGGGCATGCAGTGTGAGTCTCTTCACAAAAAAGCAGCACCACGGCCTGCTGGTCCAATCAGCTGATGCTGGTCCAATTAGCCGATGCACCTAACTGCATAATGTTGCATGTATGACACCATTATGACATGCACTATGTACACCACCAGCAAGACAGAGAAAGAGACGGGGTCACAGAGCGTTTAGTGAGGAGAGTGTGTCAGTCTCCATACAGACCAACACGGCCTCCATGCTGCCACTTGTTATTAAAAAGCCACACTATGCACAGGTATGGTACAAGCACCCAGTCTGCTTGCCTGCCATCGAGGTACTGCAATCATTCCCTCGGCTTCCTGCTTGTTACCCAAACTTAGTATCAATCTGTCGCACAGGATGGCATAGTGTGAGTGCTTCAAGTGCTGTACTACTATCAAGGTAGGCGCTTTTTCTAATACACATGCCATGTTTGCATTGAGATACAACATTCTCACAAGACCAATCCAGCTTCCTCCACACCAACAGACTTGAGCATGTAACTCTGCCCACAACAGATTGTTCAAAGTGAAAGTTAGTTGCCTAGATCTCTGAAGCTGCTCTAATCAATCCCACCCGGAGGCTTTGAAATACACTGCCACCTACCAAACGCATTCAAGGGTCTAAAGAGAGACAGAGAAGTACGCAGAGAAGGGGGGACATCCCTTGCATACATTCAAGGGTCTACTGGAAACACATGCATGTCCTCCGGCTCCCAAGATGCAGGCAAGTCTACATTGAGAATCTGGAGGACAAGAGCAATGATAGTAACTACTCCCAATCATGGCAGATAGAGCCCAACCCAAAGACATGGGACCTGGTATGGCCACACATATGCATGGTGCTGTGGCACACTTAGCATGTAGTACTATACATAGTTTGGTAAAGAGAGGAGCAGCTCAAAATGGGAGACTCAACAGGAAGTCGCAAAGCATGGTTGCATGCACAAAAGGACTAGTTATGTCAACCTAGTATCATGGAAGCCACCTCAGATTGGCCTCCCTTCCTGCCTGTGCTTCAAATGATTGATGCCCATGCCGGACCTTAATGCAATTACATGTATGGAAAGCCAATGGAGCCAAACCATAAGCCAATATATGGACTCTTTTCCAACCTCAAACCAAAAAATCCTTCCCACAATCTCACGCTGGAGAACGAAACATGGTCCCCTCGCGTACATCTCTCTCTCTGTCTCTCTCGACTCTTTTCCAATCATGATGCGTGCGGCAAGGAATGCCCTGGACCAGGCAATATGACTCAGCTTAATCAATGCATTGTTCCACCTACTGTAGCAGACAAAGGGACATCAGGTAGCAACTACTCCCAAGAAGGACCATTTTTCATATGAAGTCAGAGCAATCAGAAACCAATCAAAACAAATTGTATTCCTAATGCACTGCACTGCCAAACAACCAACATTGTGTTTCTTATTGGCACCGAGACCTCTCTGGACATGTCTTTGATTAAGTTCCATTGCACAAGAAACACGATACTGAGGTCTAGCGGACTTTCCAGGCGGGGAGTTCCACTTCTTCCAATGCATGGTTAGGTACAGCATGCTACGTAAGCTCGATGGAGACAAGTGCCATTTGGGCCAATGCCTGCTCCACCCCAGAAGTCCTGATAAACAACCAAGGAGATAAGAAACACCCCTCAACAGCCCACCCGGCAGCCCACCCCGCACACATATTCACCCGCCATCAGAACAACTGCCTGGGTACCCACATGCAGGTGAAGTTTCCAGACAGCTCTATCAAATTGCGTGTACTACACCCGTACATTCTCTGCCAAAGCGACCCCACCACAACCGTATCATATACCTTGCACAGAGTTATTCCAAAGCTGCTGGCTTACTAGCTGTATTCAGGACAAGATTGACTTGCCAGGTGGTGAAAATCCATAAGACCCCTGCCCTTTTGACAAGCACTGAGTGGTATCCAACAATTGTACCTACCATTTCCACACATGCAGTGATGCAGGCAGTGATGCAGCCTAAAGCACGCTTGGCTACCTCAGCTCCAACTGCACTCATGATTCGAGGTAGAACTGGGAGCTTATGAAAGCATGCACAACCAACTGCCATATTTATTTGCTACCAATGCACCTGCCAAAAGGCCCGGACCTGGCACCAAAGCAAAACGACCACAGACTTTGGCACAAGACACCATTCGGCAGTAGTACTGCCCCTCTTACTTTAGCTTTGCTGGCTGACAACACACAGACTCCATGATGCATCCCACACATCACATCTACATATATGTGGCAGACCACCACCCAAATATGTGCTTCTCATGGACATCATTCCTTTTCCCTGCTCCTGCACACTATTTCTTCCACCTTGTTTCCATTGGTGACACACAACTGGGTGGGCAAAAGCTCAGTCTCCCCAATGCAGGTATCATACAGACTTAAGGGCTTCATGTTACCTTCCACCCATTCTTTGCCCATCGACACGCATGAGCCCTTCAGTATGCAGCTCCGTCCGGTTCGCGCCCATTCATAACATCCCTACCACAGTTTGCTTCCAGCGCACAACACATGGGAACCCCTTACGGTACCTTAATCATGGTGGATGCATCCCATCACCCAGTGACGCCTCTGCAGCAGCATTGCCACTCATATACTCCCCCGTCCGTTGCAGCCCAGCGTCAATCCCTCTCAGCTGCTGCTTCTCCTCCTCACTGAGCGCGCAGCGATCCATGAGCCTCAGTAGCAGTCCAGGCTCCTTCCAATACTCCGTGGCAATATCCTCCAGCAGCTTTAAGGCGTCATTCAGCCTTTGCGGCGCCACCCTAAAACCTGCTGGTGCTGGTGCTGCTGGTGCTGCTGCCGCCCCTGCTGCTGCTGCCCCCCGGTCATCCTGCCCCCCCTGCTCCCGTGCTATCCCCTGCTCCTCCTGCTGCTGTCTTACCCCCTGCTCCACCTGCATCTGCTCTGTCCCCTCTCCACCCTCCTGCAGGCCCTGCTCCTCCTGCTCCCGTCCTACCTCCTCCTCCTGCTCCTGTCCTACCCCCCGCTCCGCCTGCATATCCTGTTCTCCCCCTCCACCCTCCTGAAGGCCCTGTAATGCCCCATCTGCCCCGTCATCTTCCTGAGTCCCTTGCGCAACCTCCCCTTCGCAAGCACCTGCTGCAGCACCCTCTTTCTTTTTCTTTTTCTGCCGTTTGGCCCTGCTGCTGCTGCCACCGGCGTCCCTGCGTTTTGCGGGTGTGCCTACCTTCGGTACTGGCAGCTTAGCATACAGTCCCGGTATGCTGCTGCCTGCTACCGTACTCCTGCTTCTCACCATAAAACCACCCTGAGTACCACCACTACCAGCAGCAGCAGCACCAGCACCAGCAGCAGCAGGTACTCCCTGAGCACCAGCAGCACCCACTGGCATTCCCTGAGCACCACCACCAGCAGCAGCAGCAGCAGGATTCACTGGTACTCCCTGAGCACCAGCAGCACCAGCACTGATACTCCCTGAGCACCAGCAGCACCAGCAGCAGCAGCGCCAGCTCTAGCACCGTCAGTACCAGGAGTAGCAGTACCAAGAGCTGCTGCTGCTGGCGCTCCTTCAACTGCAGGTGTACCAGGTGATGTGATGATCCCGCCCATGTGGTACCCTGCTGCGGGCCCGGTCATGAAGAACTGGGGAGAACCCGGCCTGGACACATTGGTCTCTGTTGGACCTTCAACTGCTCCTGCTGGTGCTGCCGCCACTTCTCCTGCAGTTGCTGCTGTTACTGCATCACCTGCTGCTGTTAGTGCACCTTCAGTGCCTGTTGCTGTTGCTGCTGTTGCTGCTGCTGTCACTGCTGCTGCTGTCACTGCTGCTGCTATCACTGCTGCTGTACTGGTACCTGCCCGTAATGCTTCCTCTGGATCTTCAGTAATCATCTCATTGTTGATTACTGCTGCTGGCACCACTTCAATGCCAGGTGCAGCTTCATTAAAACCAGCTCCAGCACCAGTCCCAGCATTCCCATTCCCCCCAGCCACAGCAGCAGGAGGATCACTATGACCCTCCGCAAACCGGGCAGCATCAAAAGCGTCTTCCACACGTCTTCCAGATCCTCCCCCACTGCTCAATATCCTTCCCCGGGGTTGCACCCTGCATCCCTCTGTCCCCTCCCTGCCAGCTTGGATCTCTCCCTCCTCCCCACTTTCAATCCCCGCCACCTCCCCAGCATCAATCCCCGCCACCTCCCCACGGCTGCTGCTGCCATGCTGGTCCCCCCTTACACCCAGAGCCCCTGCTTCCTCTACAGCTACTGCCTGCTCACCCTCATGCACTGCTGCCTTGCCAGCTTTCACTAGCTCACGAGCAGCAGCAGCTGCAGCTTTAGCGGTCTCCAGAAACTCATCTGCACTGCCCAGCAGATCCTTCAACTCCTTAGACATGCCACCTGATATCTTTGCTGCTGCAGCTCGCGCCTTTGCAGTGTGGCTCAAAGCTGAAGCCTCTGCATTTGCTGCCGCCTCTGCTGCTTGCTCTGCCAATTGCAACTGATCCTGTACTGCTGCTGCTGTGGATGCTCCAGTACTGCTCTGCAACCCCAGTACAAGGTCGCAAGCATTTAGAGCAGCGTCCTCCTGCTTAGAAGCAGCTGCAGCAGCCCCCTTGGCCGCTTTCATAAACCGTATCCCCCTCTCCTCCCACAGCGCGTTTGGTGGAGTGGACTGCAGGTACACACCCAGAGCTGCTCTCCTTAGGAAGATGCCTAACTCGCTCAGAAAACTCCCACAGGGATCGTGCAGCTTCACGCCGTCCTTGTCTAAGTGGATGTGCTGGTGTGGCTGCACCACTACGACAAAGTCCTGGCCATAGCCCAGAGCCCTGGCGATGCAGTCAGGGCGCATGTCCATGGGCGGCAGGTACAGCATATCAATCGCATCCACGTGGTAGTTCTGACGAACCTGTGCATGGTAAGGGCAGCAAGAGGCACATTAGTGATACCACATCAACTGCAGAGAAAAGCACTGGGACCCTGAAATGACAGCATTGACATCACATAAAACAACAGACTACTACAGGTAAGGAAACAGCAGACTACAGGTAATAAGGGCAAGCATGAAGCCAACGAAGCAAACACTGGCTTTCAAGAGGAGCCTGCCCTATGCCACTTCTAACAAGATACTCTTATGCAGCCACCCAAAGGCAGATACAGTTATAGATAAGATCAAGCGCTGAGTTTTCCATTGACTGGACGGCATGCTTGCACAATGCACTTTAGTAACCCTTGGAACGCATGGAAACCAGGGCTGTATCATGGCGGTATGACAACATCGACACCCGGTCTCCATCAAGCCCAGCATATGACATCACCTCACTTGTTCCACCTCGCTGTTTGTTGTGACAGCTTGAGGTGTGGGGCCTATGACACTTATTGCTATGGCATATCATGAGATGTAATCACCTCTTCTACTCCAGCCTCTTCACCGGTGGGGTGCTGCTGCTGCTTCTGCCTTGTCTTCCAGTTGACGCCAGCTGATGAGCTCAGCTTCTCCCTAGCCCGCCTCTTCCATCTCTCCTCCCCTCCCTCTTGCAACAGCCCGCTGCGGCTGATGCCATGCGAGCCTGTGCCTGCACAAAGGGACTCCAAAACATGCTTCGGCTTCCTCCCTAGTGCTGCTTTACCAGGGAGAATGAAGTCTTTCTCCAACAGCTCGTCAGCTGCCACCTCCCCAACCTGGTGGAACCTTAACGCGCCATAAAACAGGAGGACGCGGCCTGGCTTGGGGTCCTTGCCTTCAGTCCACAGCTCGCCTTCTTGAGGAACCACCACCACTTTTGCATTAGTGTTCAGGAAGGCTCCATCAGCTCCCTGTGGCATCAGTATGCCTGTGAAGGACTTAGCACCAGCCCTGCCCGTGGACTGGTGGGCTTTTGTGGTCTGCATAATCAGTGGAAGCAGAGGATACGTGTTGGCTTCATAAAATCAGGAGATAAGTACCAAGTCTAGCAAAGGCGCCAGCCATGGAGCAGCTATTATCCACTTGTGCAAACACATGTCAATGGTCAATGAATCACACTATAGTCCCGTGCTGCTTGACTAGAAGGAGCCCACCATTTCCCTGTATAAAACGTCAAGCAGCACATGTCCGTCCAGGCTAACCCAGCTAGCTGCTCCTTTGGCCCATTTGCATACTGAGCATCCAATCAAACAAGCAACCAATCAGTGAAACGCAGGACCAGCTGTGCCAAAAAGTCACCCAAGACCAAGCAGTGGCACAGGACCCCTAATGAAACCCCAACCCCATGCTGGCCAACCATATGGATACCCCTCGAACAGGTGAACCATTTAGGCAACGTGAAACAATGCAACATAGAGTTGAAGCCACTATGCAACCCTGTGCACACGGAAGGGGCTATCGCACACGGAAGGGGCTATTTAAACTGGAGCTAAACTGACAGAACCATGAGTAGAGGAGAACCTTCCAGATTAAGCAGAACCCTTGTGGGAGCTGCTGTTGGTTCGCACCAAAACACGTTGAACCCTTCTGCTGCTGCAACTGCTGCTGCTCTGGGAAAATTGACGAGTAGCACTCTGCATACTACACTGAAGTTTGCTGCCCCCGTTTTGCCAGAAGCCCTTAGAAGTCTGCTTTTGGCCTTAGGTGACAGAAATCAGTCCCAGAGCATCTTCCTCCAAACACACTTAGAGCTGTCCCTCCCAGTCCTCCTCACAGACAACCTACCGCTCCTAAATCACCTTGCGCCCTTCGGACCAGTGCTAAAGCCCTAATCCTTGCGGACCAGTGCTAAAGCCCTAATCCTTGCGACACACTTCTCTCACGTGATGAACGGACGGCCACACCTTTTGCTAATTGGCACCCCATACAAGGATGAGCCTTTCCTTCAAAATTGAACAGCAATTCCACGGATCCCCTGCATAACCTAGTACAGAGCTACTGCCGAACCAGGCACATTACCTCACCTACACAGCACAGATGTTGACCAAGTGCTGTACATCTTAATATCATTATTACATTTCATGATATGCCATAGCAAAAAGTGCCATAGGCCCCGCACCCCAAGCTGTCAAAAAGCGCACCTCAAGCTGTCAAAAAGAAACAGCAGGGTCGAAGAGAAGCAAACATTCTAATAACCTGGCTCTGCAGCGGTGGTATTGCCCCCTGCAGTCGCCCAGCCAGCTTGGCGTAGCTCTCCTTCTTCCTAAACAACCTGGCTGGTCATCAACAGTCGAACCCCATAGGAGGACTAACACACTTTGCCTGTCTGGCACCACCCCAAGGTATAGGAAGGAAGGAAGGATTAGGCCAAGCCTACAGAGAGTCTCTTAGCTAAGGGCAAACCAGCTTGCAGTGACATGCTTACCATGAAATCTATCAAGCGGCCTCCGATCTTCACTTCAGGCTGGAGCTCCATCGCTGGCACCAAGCGAGGAACCTCACACACAAACCTGGGGCAGTTGAAGAGGAAAGAAGACTTCAAGTCATCCTCCAGGCTGATCCCTTCTCGTGTGACGATGTTGCCGTCTGGTTCCTTCTCCAGCCTGTTGCACAGCAGCACAGACAGGAAGAGCTCGAGTTATCCTTGGGACTCAAGCCTGGCACAAGGAGCTATTAATGATGCACCTCAAATTGGACTTTTTGTTACGAGAGACCACTGCACAGCCTTCTGGGCCGCGCAGCACCTAAGCATGAGCACCTAAGCATGAGCACCTAAGCATGACTCCAACCAGTTTGTTAGGTGTGTGGGTGAGTAAAATTAAGAGAATACGAGAGCTGAACATGGATTCTTTAGAGATAAGGTGGAACGCTGGTTCTGCAGAGGAAAGGGGTGGGAACACAAATGCCATAACAGTCATCAGATAGTGAGAACTCCACAACAAAGGATGCTCAAATTAAGTGCCATGAGAGTCTTTGCCTCCCTTTTCTTTGCAGCTGTTGCAGAGCTCAGGCAAGAGCACGCCAGTTCAATTACTTAAAGGGTTTTAAACACATCATATCTATGTATGAACGACTTCGTAAGGGCATGCCATTAACATGGATTTGACCTGACTGACAGGAATATAAGCGTGAGCCACAATCACTACAGTAGCAGACCAACGTACGCTGCTGGGCTTGCTGCCATTGTGAGCCACAATCACTACAGTAGCAGACCAACGTACGCTGCTGGGCTTGCTGCCATTGTGAGCCACAATCACAAGCCCAGTGGCCACGCTCAATATCAACAACTGACCAACAGTATTAACACTGTCATACCCAACATCATATTTACTAGGTGCCTATGCTCGTGGGAGTAACAGGGATCATCTATGATCGGACGGCATGATTCCCACAAGAGCTGGGAGTGCCTGACTCCAGCCCAAACCAACACCTAGTGGACCTAAACCTGGTGGCCGTGCGGGCTCTACATGTTATCTATAGAGCCAAGAGGGCACAAGAGTGCAGGAACCCACCATGATACTTTACGCTGAGCAGCAAGCTAACACAAATCGGTGGGTGGAAGCCCACCCACGATAGGCTCCCAGAGTAGAAAATGGTAAGGGAGCCGTGTAATCTTCACACAAAGAAACACTGCTCCTAAACCCTAAAGAAACACTGCTCCTAAACCCTAAAGAAACACTGCTCTTAAACCCACGCCGGAGAACAGTACACAATCTTCTTGCGCCTCCTTGCGGTCTCTCTCTGCAAGCGGGTGCCCCACATCTGATCAGTAAGGAAGCTTACCCTGAATCACCACACACCAGGATGGTGCATTGGAAGGCAGCTCCACCGCCAGCAGGCCCCTTTAGAGCAAAGCGCAGCAAGCCCGTCACTGGTGAGATCGTAGCATCCCCGTCCTGGTGCATGAAAGGAGAACCGACCGCCATATCATGCAGTATTCCAACCAACTCCTTGTTGCTTCCTCCGGTTTGCCAGGCCTCACGTAAGCTACGATACAATGCTGCCTCTGTGACGTTTTCGTCATCCTGCCAGTCATCCCGCAAAAGGTAGACTGCATCCCAGCTGCCCCGGTCCACTTTATAGATGCGATAGTAGTCGTCAGAGGGGGTGTTGCAGAAGACGAGGACCTTTCCTTCCTCGCTCAGCCTCCAGGCGGCATCATGCAGCTCTGTGTTACATCCAGGGAAGATGGGGCTGTGTTCTGCGCAGTCAGATCCTCCATAGGTCCCGTAGTCTTCTTCCGTGAAAGGGTTTACACTGGTGTTTATGGAGAAAGTCTTCTGTAGGGCATGTGCAAGTAAGATAGAACAACCTTACCGTCAGTACGATTCAAAGGAATGGAGAAGACCCGTAGCATAGCAGCTGCATGCTGCACTTATGACAGTTACCAAAGCAGGACTCTGGCTAGGCAAGTATTGGCCAGACCCAACTTCAGGTATCTGTCACGGTACACAGTGTACTACAATTCTTTCATCAAACCAGCCAGAGTGAGCCCCCAAAAGCTAGTTGGTGCCAAGCTGTTGAGTAAGCACAATCGGCAGTAGTCAGATTTGTAACAGATACTGACGAACAATGTCTGCCTGTGGGAAAGGCTAGTCATGGGCTGAGAAAGGCGCAGCTCAGGGAGCCTCCTGGCAGTACAGCGCAAGGTACATAATGAATGGAGCCCGCCTAGCGCCGGACAGTACTTGCCATGTTGAAATTCGAACAGACGTCCACTTTCAAAGCAATACCATGGTCACCTGGCAAGCGCCATTGCAGGTCGAAGTAGCACAGTTGTGAGCAAACCAAGGCTCTTACTGCGTGCCCGGAAAAAACGTGCACGTTGCATGCATGTCCTCTGCAGCAGAAACTACCAGCACTTGTCAGAACAGACCCACCTCTGCGGTCAGACCGCTCAATATGTCCGCCTCCAGCTTAAGTGCATCGTTAGGATAGGCACATTTTAAGGAGTGCTTAAGCAACGCCCTGAGAGCCCATGGAACCCCTTTTGGGCCAGCCCCCCTTTGAACTTCCTCGATGTACTTGTTGCCGATGGTGATGGATCTCCCTTTTGCTTGCCTCTTAACTTCAGGCCGCTTCCATGTCAGGTTCCTCATTATGGCTGGGCGCGTTGCCCAAGGGACCTTTCCAACACAGAATGGTCCCTCACGTGCTTGGTATGTATACCGGGAATGGGCGGGTGCGTGGACTCATGCATGCAAGTATGGTCGGTAACTAGTATCTGAGCGCATCAACTGGACCCCAAGGTGCCGGATCTGCCAGGGCCAATCTGGCAATCTTCAGAAACGCACGATACAAATCGTCTCGAAAATCTAACTAATTGTACACGCAGGAATGGATGCGGAGGCAACTCAGATCGAGCAGAAATGCCATGGGAGACACAGGCAGTACACATGCCATGGCAGTACAGGTAACTGCAATCCTACAGCGATCTTTGGCAAGCCTTTTGCTGCCAAACCGCTGTCGGTATAACCATTGCCACTGGTTTCACTCGTGGGCCTGTATACAGGAAGGCCGACTCGAAAGCAACAAAGGTCATGCCGACGGCTTGCTACGGGGCATTCGTTGCTGACGGCCTTAATGCTCCGAAAATTTTTGTACAGATTTGGTACATACTCGAGAAGCCTAGCGACCCGGTTCCCTCATCTCCGTAAAAGTGTCCACCTCAGGTGCGAGCTAAGAAGCGTGACAGGGCCATCGCCCGCATTACCGTCGCCTGCCTCTCCCTCCACGCTAGTAAGGACCAGCTTCAGCAACGTCCAACCATCTGGCTCCATGGTCACGACTCAAGTGCATGCACACGGGCAGGGCCCTGGCGAAGTCCTCAGCCTCAAGGTCTTGGCCAAGGAGCTTGCAGGAAAGGTATGCTCACAGTGTCCAAGCTGGGCAGAACGGGGAAACAGCAGCAGTATGGTTGGTAGGGTTGAGGGCTGGAGGTATCAGTGGTCGTTGGTGATTGGGAGATCTGTAGGGAGTATAGTGCAGGAATGGAGTGACTCACATCAATCCAAGAGTGCAGCCATCTGCCATTCGTTGACAAACTTATCCAGGTGTGAATTCAGCAGCCTGCACTTGCTTCTGCTAGCAGTACATAGACAGTGCACTTGCAGTTGTCAGCAGTACAATGACAGTGCCTGTCTTGTGCCCGCAGCTATGTTGAGGTTAAGCTTGGGGTGCTATCTGGGTGCCTCTGGCCTGTCAGGTTTTGCAAGCATTCACAACCAATGGCAGACATTCTCTTAGGCATGGTATGACAAGGGCATGGCTTGCGCTTCTGTCACCGCCCGTGAATGTTTCCATAGTTTTTAGGTTCAGGGGTGACGGTTTGGGCGTCAGTTTCAGGTAGTTGGCTTCTATCAAGTTTGTGGGAGAGAGTCACTCAGCTTTGCCATCATTAAACAGTGACGACAGTCTTACTAGCCGATGGCCTCCTCACATTGCAGTAGTCCTTGCGGAAGCAACAGCTGTGTGTTGTCATATAACCTTAATGTCATGGAACGCTATGGTCATAAAACCCTAATGATTACAACCCTGTTGTTATATATCCCTGTTGTATTAAAACCCTTTTGTCACATGTGCCTACAGGGCAAAGTGCGTCTGGATGCTTATCTAGCCAGCCAACTCCCAGATGCAAGCAGAGCAAAGATCCAGGCCAGCATCAAAGCAGGCCTGGTGTTTGTGAATGGGAGTCCAGTGGCAAAACCTGCCTTACAGCTCAAGGGAGGAGAAACCATCAAGGCGGAACTTCTACCTCCAGAGCCATGCACGGTAAGGGACACACGTTCAATCTAGTCTCCCTTGTTGCTCAGCCTAACCAAAACATTTTAGGCTTAGCACTGTTTTCCCATTGGTTACTGCTGAGCCTCTCCTGTGGTTTTGATACTGTTGTAACGTATGTTGTCGCTCACCCTACGGTTTGCCATGCAGAACATGAAAAAAGTGGTTTGTTACTGTATCCCTGAATTGAGTTACATTTAATGATGGCTATGGAAAACATCTACTGCAGCGCACCACAAACGGATGGGCCCCACCTTGAATGAGCATGCATCAAGTGCACCACTGTGCCCAGTACTTATCACCATGCTTTATAAAGGCAAAGCTCATCTACTGTCCCTTGTTGCCCTCAGCATATCCTGAGGTGGTAACACTGTTTTTTTCCTCGCTTGTCTGCTCAGCCTATCCTGTGGCTTAGACACTGTTCTAATGTCATTGGCTGCTCATCCTACGGTTTGGCAAAGAGTTGCAGTAGATATTGCTTATGGAAAAGAGCTACTGTAGCGCATGATGGATGAAGTGTGAGCCGCACCTTGAATGAACCATTTGCACCATTGTGCCCAGTACTCACCACCGGTGATCATCTAGGGGACTTCTCATAGGTTTGGGGTGGTGGTCTCAGCTGTATGCTCATTACTTTGTCTGCACCTTGCCAGCCTGTCATGAACCCTGCATTTGTCGTCTAGCCTGCTCCCTGCGTTTTTACCTGTACAAACTCCAAGTATTTACCACCGTTCACACCTCCACTCACCAAATCCCAAGGCCCCAGGCAGGGGGTTGCAGTGGGGCTTTAGGTGTTTTAACTCAGCTAAACCCTAACCCTAAGTCCTACCGCCTCAAGCTAACCTTCAAAAGGTTGACAACCAATGGCTCATGCCAGGATTCAAAAAAAAAATTAGTCACTTGTAGAGGGCTGGAATTGGGTAATGCTGTCGAGGCAACAGTAAAAGGATCAAGGGGGGGGGGGGGCTGATGGTAGCCAGTGTAAGACTCTTGGACAGGAACTTGGAGTAGTATGCTGTTGGAGCCTAACCTGGCTCCTTGTAAATGGCGCTGCCCCCACCGGCACTCCACTGTGGGGCCATTTGGTAGTCTGGTAAAGCTTGCACAATTGCTAATCTCCCCTGACTGTCTCACTTTTGTACATGCAGGCAATCCCAGAAGACATTCCCCTGAATATTGTGTTTGAGGACAAGGATGTCATTGTGGTCAATAAGGTAAGTTTGGTATCGCATTGAACGACCAGCAACGAGTTGTGTTTGAGCAATGCATGATGCCCTATGGGTTCGCTGGACCGTAGCAAAGAGCTCCAGCATGTTGATGCCTGCACTTTTCAGCATTATTACATATATTGATATCCCATATGCGAAGTACCGTTGACCCCACACCTCAAACTTCAACTTTTCATTTTTGTGGTGGAAGACTTTGGCACATAGGTCAGCTTATGCATAGGCTGGATTCTGACTTCTACAGCCAAGATTCCTGAGCTTTCAAAGGCAGAAGACAGTCTCCTTCCTACCTTCTCCCTCCACGTAACTGTGCCGTCTCACTAATTGCACCCCATTTTGTCCCCTCCTGACACCTGAACCCCCATCCCAGCTCTCCCCCCCTCCTCCGTTTCTCTCCCCAACGCCCTCGCCCCGCGTCCACTGTTTCTCCCATCTACCCCCTTGCTCCTGCCCCGCTCCCCTCTCACTCTCCCCCCTCCCTCTTTCCTCCTGAGTTTGCCAATCCCCCATATTACCCCCCCCCCACGGAGCGCAATTGCAATTGCCTTTGCTGGTGCTGTGCCTGTCACTTGTGCCCCAATCGTGTTCCCGAACCCATCCCAACTTAATGCTTCATTATTGTTCTCACTGCTACTCCTCTTTGTCACTAGTCACCTGGTATGGTGATGCACCTGTCACCAGGTCACACCACAGGCACACT
>OY744497.1:1098497-1220743 GCA_963556185.1 Pseudopediastrum boryanum
ATGCAATGAATAAGCAAGGCAAGATGCCACTACCGATGGTCATATTCTGTTGTGTCTCTAGGGTGTTTTGGAAACCCAGCTCCCCATCTCTTGCTCTCCCAAACTGTGTGCAGATGCTGTTCACCTTGACGAAGGAGAAACCCCCGAGGAAGATATGGCTGATGCAGTTACCACATTTCCTTCATCTGATACCCAGTACCCAACTGTATCCCACTTTTATAATGTGACATCATTTTCTTCATTAACTATTCTTATTGCTGGATCCTTTGGTACCTTATTACATATTCATGCAGATGCTGATGATCTCGACGAAGGAGAAGATGCCGAGGAAATTGCAACAACTGCAGCTACAGTGCTTCCCATCTGCTGCAGCTGAACCGTCCCCTTCCAATGTTAGCCAGTACCCAGCTGCAGCCCTGCCAGGCATCATCCGGCCAGGTATAGTTCACAGGCTGGACCGAGGGACCAGTGGACTGCTGGTGGTGGCCAAGAATGACCTCAGTCATATGCGATTGTGTGAGCAGTTTAAAGCAAGGACGGTGAGTGAGGGGTCATATGCAGAGGGTGGGATGCAAGGAGGGGGGGGTGGGGTTGGTCATATACAACTCAAGATGATCTGATTATACAGGTGTATAGATCAATTGTAGTGGGGCCGAGGGGAACATCTGTTTGTAGGAGGGGGAGAGGGGGAACTCAGTTCCCCTTCCATTGAACCCCTTTTTCAAATGTAAATAGCAATCAGGGCTGTAGCAGCTCAATATAAAAATAAGATGGTTTTATGTCTGCCGATGAGTTGAGAGTAGCACTCCTGCTCACTGCTAATTCAAAATAAGCACGGACATATCATTGACAATATACCAGAGGTCATTGCCTTGATGTGTGCCCCATATTGTTGTCATGCTTGCATGCCGAAGACAACTTCCACCTCGCTGTTTTCTTCTGACAGCTTGAGGTGCGGGGCCTATGACGCTTTTTGCTATGGCTTATTATGAAACATAATCATGTGTGCCTCATAGGGGTGGCTTAAGTGCTGCTGCTGCCTTAGCTAACTCGCAAAGCACACATGCTACAACTAGTTTCGCCCTTCTCAGGCCGCAGCAGCTGTAGCGTCTTGCTTCACTGAGTGCAGTAAGGAAACAAGGTGTGTGGATCTTGTTACAGCCCGAGTTGGACATATGAATATCCCTGGCCCTAACAAGTCTGTAACAAATCTTGTGCTTTGGCAAAATGACAACATGCAAAGGTTTTCTCAGCGGTTCTGACCAGCCCACTAGCGGAACTATGTGAAGATCCACATGCAAGCTTGTTCTCAGTATCGGGATCGCTCCCCCAACAGACAAACAAACTGGTTGGAGTCATGTGGCGGGTGCTGCACGGTCCGAGGGCTCATGTAGTGTTCTCTCTCAAATACATACAACTGTGTTGCCTTGTCCCTAGGTTTCTCATATCTACACTAGCATTACTCAAAAGTAGTCAAGGGAGTTAAACCCTAAGCAATCCCTAAAACATAAATAAACCCTTGTTTTCTAGGGTCTTATTACCTTCTGATTGTGTTTTGTTGTCCCTAGGTGTCTCGTATCTACACCAGCATTACTCAGGGAGTGCCCAGCCCCCCGGCAGCTCGTGTGAGCACCAACATATTGAGGGACGCAGCTAATAGACTGCGCATGACTACAGCGGCTTATGGGAGTGGCAAGGGACGCACTGCAGCAAGTAACTACCAGCTGCTGCAGGTGAGGGGCGCAGGGGGGCAATGGTGGTTGAGGGTTTATGGGGGTTTGGTCAATGCGGACTGGGGATTGAAGGGCGCAGGGTGGGAGTTTAAGGTGGGGGCTTTCGGGGTTTAGGTTGCAGGGTAAGGGTTACGAGCAGGGTGGGGGGTTTGGGGTTGGGGTTTAGGGAGCATGGTGGGGCCCGAGGGAGCAGGGTGGGGTTTTTAGGAGGGGGTTAAGGGAGGAGGGAGGGGGGTGAGGGAGCATGGGGGCTTTAGGGTTTCAGACGAGCAAAGAAGTAGAGAAGCGGGCTAGAAAATATGAGCAGGGTTTAAGGCAGGTTGAGGGTCTGCCGGATGTGGCTGTGGACCTGGGGCTCCAATGAGTTGGAAGCTAACAGTGGTTTTGACTCTTTGTAAGTACACTTGGAAACAGGCGACAGCTCATCAATTTCTGAACTGCGGCTAAGTATATGACAGTGTAAAAAAGGGATAGCCCCTGCCTTTCTTTTCTGCTATTTGGCTATAACCCCGTAAGACTACCTCCTATGTGGCTGGGTGTGATTATCACTGCACCGAACCATCCATAGCATGTTATGATAGTATGGTTAATGGTCAGCAGATGACCCTGCTTTTCTTTGTTTTAGCACTGCATGACAGGCCCCTGCTTTTCTAGTCTGCACTCTCCCCTGCTCTGGCTACCTGTACCTAACCTCCAAGTGACAGGCAGCAGGTTTGACTGTTTGCCACAAATCATGTCTGTCTGATGGAGCAGATGCACCCATGCTGCTAGGAAGGCAATCACGCCAAGGAATCTGATTATGTGAAGAGGGCTAGACCCTGCATTTCTTTGCTGCTGTATGCCGCTCATGCACTGAGCCTGCTTGCTTGTGAAGCAACCAAAAACCGTGATTTTTCTTAATCCACAAATCACAAATCATGTCTGCTAGTAGTCATGGGGAGGGTTCTGCATGGTCCAACGGCTGTGCAGTGATCTATGTAAGTCATGTCTGCCTGGATGTAAAGTGACAAGGCAGCCCCCCTCCCTCCCCTCCTGTCCTTCCAGGTTCTTGATGGTGGTGCTGCTGCAGTGGTGCAATGGAAGCTGGAAACTGGCAGGACACATCAAATAAGGTGCGCCAACACTCAGGAGCGTCAGTCTTGAGTGAAAAACCTATTGCTAGGTTCTGGAGCATGGTGAATTTGACTGAGTCAGGCCTGGACTGGGAAGGGGGAGGGGGCATGCGAGAAAGGAGGAAAACGGCGCTGCCTGTGGTTTAAATCTCAGCTTCTTGCATGCAGGGGCTGGTAGGGGATGCCAGCATTGGTATGATATGGGATTCTGCAGCATGGATGGGATAGGTGCATTTGACACATTGAGCTGTCACAACCGACCAGATGAACTGTGCTATGCTTTTCACTAGGCCATGGTCTGCCCTCAAGCAGAGCACCTCACGGACCTCTGCAGCTAATAATTCAATTTTCCACATGTTTTCCACCTATTAGAGGTTCCGGGTTAAGACTGTTATACCTTATACCGACCCAATTGCTCAGCAACTTACTCTAATGTCAACTTTGTCGGATGAGCTGCAGCAGTGAAGGTCGATATGTTGTCATGCATGCCGTAGACAACCTGTATTCTGTTCCGCCTTGCTGTTCTTTGTGACAGCTTGAGGTGCGGGGCATATGGCACTTTTTGTTATGGCATATCATGAAATGCAATAATAATAGAAGAAAGTTCAGTATTGCTTTGCTTCTCCTTTGGCAGGGTCCATGCTCGCTATATTGGCCATCCTCTTCTTGGAGATGACACGTATGGTCCTGGTCATGCTGCTGCTGCTCGGGTTGTAGCTGGAAAGCGGAGCAGCAGGGTTCTGGGGCTGAGGGAAGCCCTCGAGGGTTTTGGGCGTCCTGCTCTGCATGCGAGAACCCTGGGGTTTACACACCCTACAAGTGGAGAGAGGCTTGAGTTTGAAGCTGAGCTGCCAGATGACTTCGTGGGGCTGGTGGAAAGGTTGAAACAGCAGTGAGATGGTGAAAGCGCAGAGGGTCCGGGGATGGTTGGCATGATCGGGGACACGAGGCTAGGCATCCTGGCAACCTCAATTGCTTCAGAAGATTGCGAGTTTAAATACATTACTGGTAGCAGTACAACGGTCACCTGCAGTCACCCGCTCAAGATCGATAGTCCCTTGAAATCAGACCGAGCCGGCCCCTGTGCAGAGAAGAATGAGGCAACGGGTGTGAGACGCGGTACTCTGCGTGTGCTGAAGTTGCATGTGGGTCGCGCGCCCTGTAGCTTATGGTACCGCTGCTTCATCAGCTTTTCTTTTCCCCGCTTCGAGATCATGCTATAAAACAAACAAGTAGGGCACAGCCCAATTGTCAAAACAATCGACAAGTGCGTTATCGAGACTGATAGCGCGATCTCTTTGGAGTGGTTCTCCTCGATCGTCCCTGGGGCTTTCAAGGTAGCAGGCCCCCCTGATAGCGCTAATCCGCGAGCTTCAAAGATGTCCACTCCCACCAGCGACAAATTCCTTGACGCTGTGAAAGCAATAAAGAAGCGGGAAGTCGGAAAATGGCTTGGCAAGAAGCCGAGTCACGAAGAGCAGATGGTCATGTATCAACTCGCAATAGAGCCCAAGTTCACCACAAAGGAAGAGGCGGTTAATATTACCGACGAGCTTCTCTCCCGAGGCTTCGATCCAGAGAAGCAAATGGGTCCCGTGCGCAAAGGTGCGCAAGGCATCCTAGCAGAGTCCTCCAGGGAGAGTAGAGAAGAGCGACAATACGCAGCTGCTGCTATCATGATTATCTTTCATGATATGCCATAGCAAAAGGCGTCATATATAGGCCCCGCAGCTCAAGCCGTCACGAAGACAGCGAGTGGAACAGAATACGGGTTGTCTTTGGCAAGCAGCAGCTGCTATCCCCTATCCTCCCTCAAGATGCTCAACATGATATTTTGGCTGTTGTCTCGTCTCTGGTACTTTAGCACCAACCTGCTTTTTGCGTACTTGGAAATATCTTGCGATTGAGAAATGACACTTCACAGGCATCGGACTGTACAGCACCCGCCACATGAAAATGGCCCCAAGCAAGTTGTCAGCGAATGGCCTATATGTTTATATCTGGCCAGCTGATTAGTAAGGTCACTCTTACCAGACCTAGTCGCCCTCATATTTTGAATCCTCGTCAGAATGTGCAATTCAGCATTGAGCATTTTGAAGATTTTTCTCTCTGCTTAACGGCTTGGTTCAACAACATGGCAGGATTGTGTGTCCTATCAGAAGCTTGCATTCAACACCGTTGCAAGCGACCTTGTAATTCTTTTCTTGCAAGCTTTGGTCTTCTGATGTTCAGTGTAACTCAGGTGACCCCATTTATGCATATCACCCGCTCCTTTCTCCAAGCCCGGCCCTGAACCCCATTCAGCCTTGTTTTGACAGACAAATCCTGGCATTGCATGTGGCTTTCCCTAAAACCCTAACCTAAACCCTAATTGTAAACCCTAACCCTGCCCTCTCTTCTAAACCTTTGCAGATGTGACGGTCCCAGTGACCCCCATCCAAGGTGCCCTGATGCGTCCCTGCGTGCTACAGCGCTTCCTTGACACTAGGGGTTCCACCCTAAACCTCAACCAGAAGCAAGTAGGGTATAACTCAACCCTGCTGCACATCATAGGTAAGCCCTGCCGCAGGGGGGGGCATTGAAGAATTCCGTTGCCAAGGTCTAGGTTCAAAGGTTTGTGCAACCTTTTTAGTAGGCAAGGAGGGTTCTCAGCAAGAATGGTTTGTGTCTATCATAACAAGGATGAACATTTTTTTATTTTTTTATTTTTTTATTATAATTTTATTATTATTTTATTGTTTTTTTATTTTTTATCATTTTTTTTTGTTATGCTGCCGGGGATGTGCTAGGGCCATACCCCCAAAACCTAGCTCCGATCACTTTGGTCGCCCTAAACCCTAATCCATGGGCCTTCATCTGCTGTTGTTGTGTGTTTGGTTGTTCGACGTAGCTGCCTTGTGTGCAGCCACAGTCACTGTCAGCTGAGTGTTTGTTGGCAGGAAGGGGGTCCATAGGTTCCAGTGTGCTGAAGCCTCACCCTCAAAACACCAAACCCTAAATGTTTGAGACTTGGCCTCCGCATCTCCCTTCTCCCCTCCCCTTTCCCCCAGCCCACCAATCTTCTGCCGTCATTTCCAACTGTCAGCCTCTACATGGATCCCCTGTTACCCTGACCACCACTACTAACCACTTACCTTTCATAACTTTCCCTCCTTATCCCCAGCTCCTCCCTCTCCCCCCACCTCCCAACCTCCCTTTCCCCGCTGGTTCCCTGTTCATAGATCCCCTGTCACCCTAAACAAGAAACCACGCCACCACCACCACCACTAAGCCCTCATCTTTCATGCCTCCCCCCTCCTCCCTCCCCCCCTCCCAACCCATCATTCCCCAGCAGGTTGCCTCTGAATAGATCCCCCCGGTCACCCTCAGCAGAGAGGCCCCACCACTAACCCCTAGTCATCCATGCTTCCTTCCCTTCTTCCCCCATCCCCCCCCCCTTTCCCCCTTTCCCCATCTCCCCCCCCCCCCCCCACCTTTCTCTTTCCCAGCTGGCTGCCTGTTCATAGACCCCCCCGTTACCCTAAGCAAAGAGGGTCCACCATTAACCCCTCCCTCCTCCCTCCCTCCTCCCCCCCCCCCTTTCTTTTTCCCAGCTGGTTGCCTGTTCATAGACCCCCCCGTCACCCTCAGCAAAGAGCCCCCCAGTAAAGTCCGTGCTCGTCTCCTGACCTCCACCCGCCTGCTGCTATCCTCCGGGGCTGACCCCTTTGTACCTGATGACCTGGGATCTGTACCCCTGGAATATGCACTGCAGTACGCGGCTAAGGCCAGGGTCACAGATTTGGTGGAGCTGCTGTTCATGGCTATGCACCCAGGTGGGGGGGTCACGGCACAGGTGGGGCTTAGGGTTTAGCTGGGTTTCAGCTGGGGCTAATGAGTCAGCACAGTTCAAGATGGGGTTTAGAGCAGGGTGGTTTGATGTGGGGCTAATGGGGTTTAGGGCGTTCCAATATGGGGTTTAATATGGGGTTATAAGCATGACCAGATTGATAGGAAGAGGGTGACACATCTGATTTGATGGAGCTGCTCTTCATAAAAATGCATTCGGATGGAGGGGTTACAGCACAGGTGAGGCTTAAGAGGTCCATCTAGGGCTCACGACGGTCAGGGTTTAACTTCTTCATCCACCCATCCATGCCCTTTGGATGCATCCGATGCAACTCTTACTCTCCCCTGGGCCCCGGCCCTATGTCCCTTTTCCTGTTCTTGTCCTCACCTAAAACCTGTGGTACTTGGGGTCGGCTCTAGAACATTTGGGTTGACTGCAAACCTGTCTGCAAAAGCAGAATATATGTCTACAACAGGATCTGTACTTTTTGCCAGACAAGTTCAGGGCTTAGGGTTTGCTTTTTGTGATGGCTGCCAAAAGTCCAAACTGCACTTGTTGCTGATCTCTGTGTTATAGGATATATCTGCTGCACTGAAGATGTCACCTAAGAAGATTTTAGATGAGCTGCTGCTGCTGGCCAAGCTAGTGACACCAAGAGAGGGGACTACACCCTCAGCAGCAGGGGCAAGCACAGGGGCAGCAGAGAAAGCAGCAGCAGAGGCAGGAGGACCAGACACAGCAGCAGCAGCAGGGGAAGGAGGTAGCAGCAGTAGCAGCAGCAGCAGTGGTTTTGACACTGATCTATCTGGTATGTCCCAGCTCCATCCCGCAGCCCTAGAGAGGGCAGAGCTGCTGCTGAATGTGGCTCAATATAACTTCACAAGTTTTGATCAGGTAAGGGCAGCAGGAGCACTGGCGGGCTGGTGGAGCGCAACTGCAGATACCCAGTGTGTAGCTTCCGTGAAGACTTAATATGATTTGCTTTGATTTCTCTATCCGTAAATCACGAGTTGTTTTCGGATCGTGGCAAGTCCTCTATTGTTTCAAATAGTTTTCCACGGTCGCAAATCCTGTATCTCCATGGGAGCTGACAAATCAAGAACGTTTAATCAAGTTTGTTTCAGGCTAGGGTTTAGGGTTTAGGTAGTCTGGCAGGTGGTCAGGTTTCCATAGGCTCCATGGTACATGCTATCAAAAGCATATGATATGCTGAGCACTGCTGGGTCTCCGCTCTCGTCACCTTAGCTCTCAATATCGATTTCTCTCAACACACATTAACAAACTGGTTGGAGTCATGTGGCGGTGCTGCACGGCCCGAAAGCTGTGCAATGATCTATCTCATATAATTAGGTGCTAAGCACCAGATGGCTCAACAGCAAGCGACGGTTTCCCAATGCATGAAGCGCCGAGCACACTAGTATATAGGCAAGGAATGCCCTGCCTACTTGCAAGCACATCTGGCTGGAAGTCTGTAGTTTAGGGTTTAGGGTTTGTAGTCAGGGTTTAGGATTATAAAAACCTCAAATCTGGAGGTCAACAGGGCATCTCCCCGTTGAATGTACTGTACTTGCAGTTGCTACAGCTGGCGGCTCTGAGCCCTAAGCCCTAGGTCCTGACGTTAAACCCTGTACTGGACCATGCCGCTGCTACAGCTGGTGCCTTGTAACCCTAACCTCAACCCAGTACTGTATGACGCCGCTGCTACAGCTGGTGCCTCTAAACCCTAAAGCCTGACCTCAACCCAGTACTGTATGACGCCGCTGCTACAGCTGGTGCCTTTTAACCCTAAACCCTAACCTCAACCCAGTACTGTATGACGCCGCTGCTACAGCTGGTGCCTCTAAACCCTAAAGCCTGAATTGTATTCCTGCACCTGTCATGCAGCTGTTACAGCTAGTCCCTTTAGCTGGCGTACCTGAGCTAGCACATGAGCTGTACGAGCTGGCAGGTCACATTTCATCCAGATCAGGACCCGCAGCCCATCAGACCCGTACTGCCATGGGGGTGGGGGTCAGGCAGTACTACACCTCAGGGGCTTACCCCATGGATCCTAAACTGGTTAAAACCTATCTGGCAGCTCTGAAGGCACACCCTAGGCACTTGGGGTTGTATGGAATGATGAGGTGGAATACCACACTGCAGGTTAGTAGGGGTTAGGGTTTAAGGCCGTTAGAGTTTAGGGGGTAGGGTTTAAGGAGTTCAAGGGTTTAGGGGGGTTGTGGTTTTTAGTGGAGGACTTAAAACTCAAGGGGTGGTACCTAAGCCCCACATCATTAGGTGTAAACACTGAGTGTCAATAGATGGGGCCTGAACCCTATACCCTAAGGTGTGGTGACTAAATCCCAAAGAGTAGCAGACAGCAAGGCACGCTTTGATGATGTGTTTGAGGTTGTGAATGGTTGGGTACGTATTAACAAGGTGGGATAGAAGATGGAGAATTAGGCTGAAGACTGAAGTTTAAATACTTGAAGGTTTCAAGCCTAAATCCTGAAACCTAGCATGGCAAATAATCCACGTAGAGAACATTGGGGATCTGAGAACTGGTTGGGTTGACTTCACCAAAGTATGTTGGGGCATATGCTGTCTAAATCCTGTTTCAAGGTTCCCGTTTGGAGGTTGGGTACAGGCAACGATTGCCTCAATACAATAAAGGCACACTGCAAGGCCTCTATGTCAGTTCTGTTCTAACGCAAGTCAGGGTGAAAACAAAATCATTTTACGTGGAAACAAAGACCGGTATCACATACATTGCCACCGCTGTCTCCCTCAATCTCTCACCCACACCCCACTAAACAACTGGTTGGAGTCATGATTGGGTGCTGCACGGCCTGGAGGCCTGCATCATTGTCTCTCTCAACATCTATTGACCAATTCACTGGCTTGTTCTATGCTCTTTGTTGCTGTTCCCTAGTCCCTGGTTGTGAAGGACCCCCACCTACTGCTCAAGGCAACACAGGGAGTGAAAGGATTCATCGCATGGGCTAACTACAAAACAGCAGCAGCAACAGCAGCGAAAAAGAAGAAGAAAAACACCACCACCACCAGCAGCACCAGCAGCAGCAGCAGCAGTAGTAGTAGTAGCGCCGTCGACCCGCGGTTTAAGCAGCAGTATGTGTCAGGGTTTGATGGCTTGTCTCTGTCTGTAGGGCGGTTAGTGAGCTGGGTGGTGATCGCATGTGGTTTGAATGATGTGACTGACAGACGGGAGCTGTTTGAACCCTTGGTGAAGGGCGGGTATCATATGGACATCATGAACCTGGTGGGGATGGGGCAGGTGCAGGTGAGAGGGGGGGAGGTAGGGGTGTTAGGGGTTAGGGTTTAGGGGAGGGGTGTAGGGTTTAGGGGATGGTTTAGACTAAAGGTCTAGCACTTCAAGGGTCCATCATTTGAACATGATGAACCTGGTGGGGATGGGGCAGGTGCAGATGAGGGGGGGGGGTTAGGGTTTTAGGGGGGTAGGGGTTTAGGGTTTAGTGGATGGGGGGAGGGATTTAAAAAGGTACGCAGTAGAGGCCTAGCTCTAAGGATCCATTATGTTTGACAAGGGTTTTGAATCTGTTGGAATGGGATGAATGCAGGTGAGGGTGGGGTAGGTTTGGGGGTGTTAGTGTTTAGGGGAGGGGGGTAGGATTATGGCAGGGGACAGAATACTGGTGCTGGTGAAACGGGGGGGGGGGTCTTAGGGGTGTTAGGGTTCATAGGGCTGGCGGGAGCAGGCAGATGGTTGGGTATCAAGGGTGAGGCCTTACTAGGGGATGTGGTTGTAACTGAAAATTGTTCCAGAGGGACTCAGCCAGTGGTATGGAACAGGTGCAGGTGAAGGGGGGGGGGGGGTAAGGGTTTATAGAGGGCAGGAGCAGGGGGGGGGGGTTAAGGGAGGGGGCTTATTGGCGGGTGTGGCCGGGAGTTAGGGTAGCAGGCTCAGAGGGCAGTATAGGAGAGGGGAGACAAAGGGCGCTCTGGTGGTCTGGGTCATACATGCAGTAAGAGTGTTGTGATACTGAAGAACATGTTAAGGATCGCAAACCCTGCTCTCTCCTGCACTTATATTTGAGATCACTGCACAGCCCCTCGGACCGTCCAGCACCAGCCACATGGCTCTAAGCAGTTCGTCAGGTACAGGCCATGTCAGGTAAGTACACCGTTTTATAAAGAAGATATTGAATACTCTAATATTATGTTATTTAATATTGTTTCAGGCCATGTCAGGAGCTGCCTCCCTGTGCTGGTTCCCCTCTGCTGCTGTGGATATGCTGCAGATCATGGCACAGCAGGGGTCAAGACCTGCGGCACAAGTAGCTGCCTTTGTCAACAAGGTAAGAGTTGTACTGGATATCATTATTAAGTATAATTGTCTCTAGATCCATCCTACAGTGTGTTTGGTTTGTCCGACCTCAGAGCAGTGCCTTTGCTTCTGCCACACTTTAAATGTTTGTTGTTGTAAGTGCTTGTTACATCTCATGATATGCCATAGCAAAAAGTGCCATAGGCCCTGCACCTCAAGCTGTCACAAAGAACCAAGGTGGAACTAAATACGGATTGTTGTTCATGTACTGAATCCAATAAGGTGAAAAGGGATGTCGACCTTGCCACCACTCGGGGTCCAAGTCATGAACTATGTTTGAATACAAGCAACCAAGTATTTTGTATTGGTATTGTGTATTTTTTGTATCTTGTTTTTTTACATTGTTTCAGCATCTTGTCAATACCACCATGCACAAGCCAAACTATAATCACATTCACTTCTTTACTGCAGCTAATGATATGGGGGCGCTGAAGCGCTTGAGTGTTATAGGTGTACAAGCACACTTTGCAATCGGCAGAAGCTAATATCACCAAAGGGTTGGCAAAGGTAGTTCCCCATTTGCCTTCGTCGCCGCCGCCGCCGCTAACCGCCCCAGACCAGCCTTGCAGTTACTCCACCTCATATCACCCAGTTCTTAGCAGCAATCCACAACGCTTGATAACACCATGTGCATATGTTTCATCCTGCCTAAACCCCATGCTTCATGCTGCCTACACCCTATATTTCATCCTGCCTACACCCTATATTTCATCCTGCCTAAACCCCATGCTTCATGCTGCCAGACCCCATGCTTCATGCTGCCTAAACCCTATGGTATCTAAGCCCTGAACCCTAACCAAATATGTGGTTTCTCCAATTCTTCAGGTTCCCACCATAATATTAGGTGGTCGTAAGCCCCTGGATTATGGCAGTGTCCGGTCAGCTTCCTTCTCAGCCCAGCTGGCTAGGAACTGCAGCATGCTCATCTTCACAGCGGTGAGTATCTTTGAACCCTAAACCCAAACCCTACTTACTTCAGCTTCGATTACACTGGGCTGTGTTGTGCTTAACGGCAGATATTGCGCTTCCCACTACTGCTGCTACTGCTTTTGGTGGTCGTGCGTTTGATGTGCCGGGTTTTAACATATTAAAAAAAATTGCGCAATTTCTTCGGAGAACTAAGTAGGATATGATCATTGAGACTTAACAACAGGTGTCATCTTCCGCCTCTGCAGTACCGGTATTTCTCGGAGATTGGGTACATGTTCTCTGCCTTGCTTGTTGCTAGACCTATGATGCCATCCTGGATGCTGGTCCAATGTTTTGATCGATCGATGGATTGATTGATTGGTTGATGTCGCCATCAAGAATTCCTTAAAACACAGTCCATGCAAGAGGTGTATGTGGCCTAACTGGTTCACATGTACGAGGGGTGTCCATATGGTTGGCCGGCATGGGGTTGTGTGACTCAAGTCGTCAGGGGTCGTGTGCTGCTTGGTCTTGAGTGACCTTTTGGCATAGCTGGTCTTGTGTTTGATTGATTGATTGATGCAAGACTTGTCCACAGCAGCTGGGGAGACAGATGGCAACTCTTAAGTGTTATCTGCCACTTTACACCTCTATGCCTCTAGTTGTAGCCCGTTATCGTGCTGCAATACCTTGAAATTGGGTCGCTCCAAGTGATCTATGACTTGGCAAGGTTTTGCTGCGTCCCTTAGCGTCCTTCATAATCTTTGCTAGAACTATGATGCTATGTTATATCACCTCTACGCCATTGCTCTTTCCCAACTGAACTGGGACTTGAAGCTGGAGGTGATGAACTTCTGCCTCCGCATTTGCTCCGCATCTGCTTGCTGCTAGATCTATGATGCAATGTTGGATCACCTCAACGTAGTTGCTCTCATTTTTAATGAAGTGGAAGCTAACAACTGCGGCTTAACAACTCCCCTTGTGCTGCCTCTTGCTTATTGCTAGATCTGTGATGCTATGTTGGGTCACTTCAAGTATAGTTGCTCTTATTCTAACTGAACTGGAAACCAACAACCTGGACTCAAAAAACTCCCCGTCTGCTGCCTCTTGTTTGTTGCTAGATCTATAATGCCATGTGGATTACTTCCATGTAAGCGCTCTTTTCCAAGTGAACTGATTCCAAACAGAGGTTGTATTGACCTTTTGCCTCCTCCCCCCCCAATTTACTTGTTGCTAGATCTATGATGCCATGTTGGATCATAAGATTGAAGACTATGAGGCCCAGGTGCTGCTGGTGAGAGCCATCACAGCCCTCAGAGCCCTACAAGACAGCCCCCTCCACAAAGCCCTAACAGCAGCCGCCAAGCTAAACCTCGAACAGCTGCGGTACCCTCCAGAAGCCCCGTTTCCTGTATGTGAGAACATCAAGGGGGATTATGAGGAGACCACTTTCAGCGCCAAGCAAGCAGTGGAGGCCATTGGATTTGGTGCTGAGGGGAGGGAGTGCGTGGCTTTCTTCCAGCAACTAGAGGATCTCGTGGAGGCGGTTGATTTATCAGGGGAAGGTGCGGGTGGTGGTGTGAGGGGGCATATGGGGAGGATGGAAAATGCAGTGGGTGTGTTGGAAGCTGGGATGGAAGCTGCTGCGTGTCTGATCGTGCCTGTGCAAGTGACGCTAGGTGGGCGGGTGGTGACGCTGGGTGTAAATGATGTGAAGTCTGGGGGGTTGGGGGGGGAGCTGGTGTTGCAGCTGATACAGCAGAAGTACATGGCGAGGACTAGGGGGATGCAGGGGGCGGAGGTGTGGAGGATGCGGAGTGCTGAGGCCTCTGCGGATCAAAAGGGGTTGATGAAGAGAGATGAGTGCTGCTGGAACTGTGGAAAGACAGCGAAGGACATGGCGAAGGCGAGTGGTGGTGGCGGGGGAGGTAGTAGTAGTGCTAGTGGTGAGAAGTTGCTGAAGTGTTCTAGGTGCAAGCGGGCGTTGTACTGCTCTGCTGAGTGTCAGAAGGTGCATTGGAAGGCATCACATAAGGCCATGTGCAGGCCTGAGGAGTGATCCTCGAGTCATATCGTACATGGATGGTGAATGAATACAAGAGGCTGGAAGGTATTTCAAGGTTGAATGCTGTCGATACAAGTAGGTGAGGTGACGCCTCTCTTGCTAGCATGCACTGGGGAGCAATGTAAGACAGGTCCCCAATGACCTGGGAAAAAGGGTAAAATCATGGGTTCTCTCCGAAAGTTGCCTGAGCAGGGCACAGGCTTACTGATGTGACCGTGAACGAAGTAAACGACCGAGGATCGAGTGGTTTAGGTGAAGGGCGACCCCATCCACAGCACGTGCAGAAGGCCATGCCCGGCATGGTGGATACGCTCTGCCTTTAAGTGCGCATGGACACAGGCATGCCATCAATATGATCTGAGCGCATCTCTTCGACGGAAGCTGAGCGGACTTGGTTGCGGAGGACAGTTCGGGCACTCGCGGGCCTCTTAAACTCTTGAAGCCCGGGTTTACTGGGAAATCTGCTAACGGACGATAATTATAAGGATTTTAGGATGCTCGGATCAACTTTCCGTTACGCGATTGGTGCCCTGTAGAGAAGGCAGATAGGTTGCAAAGTTGAACATCTTACAAGCTGGCAAGCGTATCTCCTTTCTGTATAGAGCGCCGTTGAAGCCCCTCAAAGTTGCGTTGGGTTACTCTTGATTAGTACAATGATCGTCCGTTAAAAGATTTCCGAGATTGCCCGCGGAATATCAGTTCTGATAGGATTGCTGCCACGCCCGTCGGATCCGACGCCTTGGGGTCCACAAGATGCGCTCAGATATGAGGCAAGGGCATATGCTGCCAATGTCAGTTTTGTACTGCTAGGGCCGGGGTGTTTATGGTACTGGCACAGGTCACCCGGCAAAGCTTGTCCCTGCTTTCTTATGGCCGACTGCATGAGTACGTCGCATGCTGGGATCTGCCTGAGTGTATTCCTTACCTATCAGATTTGTTCAGTAGGCTCGTCCTGACTCCATGCCCACCCGCACCAATCCAATTCGTTGCAAAGCCGGAGCAGGTACAGACAGCTACAGTGAGGGAACACTTTCTAGTCTGCAAGGCCTGTCTCTGTAGAGGCGAGCTGGCTTCATGCAAGCGGCAAAGCCTAACAACAAGGATGCAGATGACAAAGCACCTGCAGGTGCTCGGCAGCAAGCAAGCGGCAGAGCTACTGACGAAACAAACGTAGATAAATGGTGGCTCTCAGACAGCAGCGAAGACGGTGAGGACGACATGGCAGAAGCAGACGTTGAGCCCGATCCCCTCTACGACCCAGATGCAGACGACGCTGATGAAGCTTGGATGGCACAGGCCAGGTTAAGCAAGTCGTCCGATGCCATCTTATCTTGCCCAGGCTGCTTCGCCACGGTTTGCGTCGAGTGCCAGCAGCATGAGTTCAACGTTACCCAGTACAGAGCCATCATGACCATAAACTGCGATGTCAAGTTAGACGAAACCATGCATGTGGAAGTCCAGCAGCCAAGCAAGGGCAGCAAGAAGCGCTCCCACTCAGGCAAGCAGCACCAGCAGGAAGAACCTGCGCAGGAGAATCTCCACCCTGTGTGCTGTGCTGTGTGTGGGACACGAGTAGGGGCACAAGATGAAGACGAGGTGGTGCATTTCTTCCATGTGTTGGCTAGCCATGCTTGACTATGCCAGCGAGAAATTTGGCTTCCTCCCTTTGTCCGTCATGCATCGATCAGCCAGGAATAGCTGACCCCTTAACCTTGACTGGCTCAGCCTCCTCCCCATCCGCTCGTTTCTATACCACCCATCATCACCACAATCTCATATTGCTTGGGGTCACGCTGTTATCTTGCAGTGACTTGCCTGCCCTGGGCCGCTTGATGGCTTGGTAACCTCAGCTTGTCTTGCCTTGAGATGTTTCCTTGGCAGCGCTCATCGTGGCGGCATCAGAACAAGATGTGTGGAGCAGATGTCCCACATCAATTACCAATTACAATGTAACATGACAGTATGTAACATGACAGTATGTGCATGATGCCTGATCTTATTCACATGTACGGTAGTAACGCAGCTTTCATAAGCATCCTCCTGCCTGCAAATGGTGGTGATGTTGTGCGATGTGTGCACTCTTTTGGGTCTCATCCTGCTATTGGTTAGATGTTGTTGCAACGGCCTGCCAGGATGGGCACGGTATGTGGCACTCATGAACAGTATGGAGCACTGCCTGTGCCCTTCTTCACCTTCATGATGCACTCCATGTCATGAGTGGCCACTGTAATTTGTGCTTATTGGTGAATGCTTGTTTCAGGCCACCTTTGTTGGTATCTATGGGATGATGTCCTACGGCGGGCTGATGTATGTCCTTCACCTGATTTTATACAGTCTCAAGACAGGTGCCCAGGATGCATAACGAGTGTGTCGGCCATGTAACATGCCGTCCGATGAGTCAGTCTGACTTCCGGTCTTGGACCCGGACGTTAAAATTGGTTTGTTTTTGTTTTAACATGAGCATAGTAGTTGCGATACTAGCATGTATGAGCAAGGCTCAGTCTCTAGCTGTAAGCTAAGACAATTCATCGACAAGCGTTCGCTTGTGCCGATCGAGTGACAAGGGCTTGTCAGTGTCGAGTAGGAAGTTCAGATCGGACTTCATGGAAGATCCACAATCATATGAATACATAATCTGTACTGTCAGTGTGGGAGCTGTCACTGTGGCACAAGCTGTGAGTTTTGTACTCATTTGTACAGGGCAAAGCCTCTTGCACATCTGACCATTCTGTCAGGAAACACATAAAAGACATGCCTGCAGAATGCTAGGGACAGAGAGGGTTGCTTGCTAGAGTTATTTCGCCCAGTCAGCCTCGTGGTCGCCCGCAGGCACTTGCGTAAAGACAACGAAAAGCTTCTCGCACATCTGACCATTCTGTCCAAAAGCATTTAAAAGACATGCCTGAGGAATGTTAGGCACGGAGATGCTTGCTGGCAAGAGTTATTTCGGGAACACCGGTCAGAAGCGAGTGGCCATGGCAGCGTCCGCTCCTTCCGCATCCGTTGCACCTGCGCTATACACCCAGCTTGTGGTACCGACTTAGGCTCTGACATAGACGCCCTAAGCGCAGCCTGGGATGCTTTACAGGCCACAGTCTGCCTCTCAGTCGGCACCGGCCGGCACTCTTCGGCACCTGTGTCACCATTGCCCGACGTCCTGACAATTCCAAGCCCATAGAAGCCTCCACAGTCAAAGCAGTGTACCAAAGGGTCCTTATAGGCGACACAGTCTGGAACTGCTTGAGAGCCCTTCCAACACATTCTCAATAAGGTAAGAGAGCACTCAGTCTCCCAACCCATAAACAAACAAACAAACATTTAAGGTGCGGCAACCGCAAAGGGCTGCTAGGTCGAAACGACCAAACACACCATCGGATGGGTCCAAAAACAATGGATTCCACACCACCAATCAAGAGAAATACCCAAGCATACAACCAACAAATCACCAGGAGGATCTATCTGTTTCCAAATCAAACACAATCCAGAGCACCAACCAAGCAAGATGTCCAGTAAGTCCACCTCATCTGTACCACCCAAGATGTCCAGCGCACCAACCAAGGTGAATACCCAAGCATGTATCTAGCTATACTTCAACCAGTTCCTCATCAGACGAAGTACTAGGAAGATCTGTCTCCGACTCCGAATCAAACATATCCAAATATTGACCTGCCGGGAGCAAGATATCCGGTAAGTCCACCACATCAGTACCACCTGACTGTTACTCAGCACAACTCTGAATGCGCTTAGACATTTGTCTCTGCCATTGATGGCCTAGGTCAGACGGCAAGCAATACCTGAGTGAACTTGAGGCCTAGCATGCTCCTCCCTGAATACAGCACTTCACCTTAGCGTACTTTCCAATCTCATCTCTTCAATCACCACCCATGAGTATATCAAACATGCGCTTCCCTAAAAGGAAGACAACCATACTGGAAGGCGACACGGCCGGCCATGGCAAAGGAGAGGGTTGAAGCCCACAGACTATTTGAATTGTCAAAATTGCCGAGGCCCCCACACCCAATGACAACCAACAGCTGCATGCACTGTTAGTAAACATTGTCTGGCTCACACATAGATGTTAACTTTGCACCTCTGCTCGAACTAAAGTGCCCAGAAAGCATATTGGAAAGCTCATGATCATACATATCCTACTTCACAAACATCTGATTATCCCGTCAAAAGCTCATACCCATCCTACTTCAAAGACATCCAATTCATTCTTACTTCCTCCTGGCATCGCCACACCCTCCTTAGATCCTGGGAGGTTGTTCATGACTGGTCATCAAAGCAGAGGAACGTGGGGAAAAAGAGTCAGGCGGATTCCTTGCCTGAGGCCTGTGGCTCCAGAGCTCATAGCAGAAAGAAGAACTTTGGGCCCACTCATTGCTTTGGATGCCGTGCAGAAGGCCTACTTGCTTCCATATCTCCTTATCATTATGCCACATGACATGATTGCCAGCATTCATAGCCTGCTGACTCACAAACAACCACCTAAAGACAACATCATCACCTCCTGCAAAACATCCCCCACCCCCACCAAAACCAAACACTTGTGAGAGAAGCTATGCTTTAAAAATCATCACCTACCACAACAGACCTCCCACCCCCCTTCCCCCCCCCCCCAATTAAACAGACATTATAGTGAGAAACCATGCCCCTTTAAATCACACTGCAGTAACTGGTTGTATTGCAGAAAGGTTGCCACATAAGCCACACAGAAGAGCCACGCATGACCACCCTTGCTCCTCCACCGACTGCAAAATTCAGTGAATTCAGGGAACGCTTGTCATCTAACTTTACACATTTCCCTTGCCGAGTGGAGCTTTGAATTCAAGCTATATCTTGCCCCGACAAGAATCACACTTCCCACAATTGTGCCACAACTAAAACCACATCGCCCCTTAATTCTACCCAATAAATGCCCACAGCACCTTCAGCAGCAAAGTCAAGGGTGTACCATGGTCATAGAGAAGTACAGTACAGCTTGTGACACTGCACCCGCCATACCCCAAGTGCACAAGAAAAGTCTGGTGCCACATGCATTTGATGGAGACATAGAGGGAGGTGGTTGCTGTGTGGGCAGTAAGGCACTCCCCAAGACTGGCCTGTGCTGCACAAAGCAATAGGAAACTTTTATGCAGCATCAAACGCTTCCGTCATGCATCCGTCAAAAGCAACCACAGCAGGCCCAAGGTCCTGCACTTGTCACAATGCACAAGCCTCCTGCACCAAAGGGCATCCCCGCACAGCATGGATCTGCTGGACCAGCTTTGCTTCAAACAGCATCGATGCAGCAATCTGCTTCAAGCCCTTAGGCACTCAAATACGCCGCAAGAAGTGACTATGTTTATGTCGCAGCCATCACAATCCCCACAAAGCACTACCTAACAGTCTCAACGGCGCCAAAGCCTTCCACTGGTTCCAGTTGCATGTACCACCAACTACAGCTTGCACATCCAACAAACAACATTCCCAACTCTAACTAGTATGAAATCTTGCCATGACAGCTACTGCCAAATACAGTGATAGCACCTGGGAGTAACACATGCCACCATTTGCAAATGCTGCCCTCCCTGTAGTAAGCGCACCTTCTTAACTGTACGCCGCTCATGGTGGAGCGAGCGTAAATGTAACATGTAAACGCATAAGCTGCACTACTAGCCCCAGGCAAGGTACATATAGTGCAGGCAATCACCCACTCCTTCCTTCCTTCCTTCCTGCGCAGGTCATTGAGACAGCGTGTATGTGGAAGGTGATATAGCATTGTATGGCATACAGCATTCCTAAAGCAGGTTGATTCTTTGCTTGCTGGCAGACATTGGAAAAACATGCCCCATCTCCGTGCGGCAAGCAGTGGCTTACACTGAGGACAATCTCAGGCAAGCCAAACTAGCCAGTATATACAGCATGGGTTTAAATGCCCATAAATGCCCCTAGCCTACTTTGACGCGAGCAATATTGCAGTGAACCCAGTGCCACACCTTTTAATGGGGCTCTCCTGCATTAAGTGAGGATACCACCTTAAAGCAAGCAGTCGGGGATTGATCCTTAATCTTGTAGTCCTCACAAGTTGCTCCCCCCCCCCCCCCCACACACACACTTTGTCCATTAGCGAGCAATTACTCCAAGAGATCAATAGCAACTAGCATGCCACTAAGCAAATGTAGTAGCAGAGCGCCCCGTAGTTAACATCTACCAGAAGCTTGATGTGACTGCCCTGCCCTGCTGCAAACCTGCATCAGTCTTATATGAACAGCCCCTCACTTCTCAGGCCCCAGGGAAGGACACACATCTTCCAAAAGCAAGGGCTTCTTTCACCAACAGGTGTCACAGTCATGCGTGGCCATAACTCCAACCTCATTTTCTAATACGCGGCCGGCAGGGTGCAAAGCTCTCCCCTAGCTAAACCGGCTGGCGGACGACGGTAGACGTAGGCCTTTACCGATGTACTGCCGAAGTACCGGAATGGTCAGGCGAGAGGCTTTATTGAGAAAGGGTACTTACAAGTAGAGTCTGGATATACACAGAGTACTGTGGAAGGAACACAGTAGATAGGTACACAGCCAAAGGTATACAACAAATACTCAAGACAGCTTGACTGAGTTGACTGAGTTAGTTGTCCAATGTCTCAACTCTCTCCTTTATATATGGCTGGTAACACAGCCCATATCTTCTAGAACCATCTAGAGTAGAAACTTCTCCACAGTTCATCCATTACCAAGCCGTACATAACCAATACATCACTCTAGAACGTTCCACATGTTTCCTTCCAGAAACTTCCAGAATAGACCACTACTTTCCACACACTTCCAGACACATCTAGACATGTCCAGACACATCCTTAAACCCTAAAACCCATAATTCAAACGTTAAACCCTAATACTAAAACCCTAGTCCATCTGTCATCATTACATCCTGCCCCCCCTCTTTCTGGGAGCATCGCCCCCGATGCTCTAAACCAAGCCAAACTTAACTGCGGCGTCGATGCGCTTTGCGTGAGCTCTTTTGCTGGGCAGGCAATACGCCATGATGACTAGCCTCATAGGCATCAATCAAACTCTGCTCAGTATCACGAGCCGGCCGCCACATGTCATCCTCTGGACCATAGCCTTTCCAGCGGACAAGGTACTCGGTTCTGCCACGGCTGATTCTCTTATCCAGCAGAGCCTCAACCAGGTACTGCTCATCATCTGGCACAACTGGTGGTGGGTGATAGACTGTAGCATCCACATGCGTTGGGAACTCAGGGTCCTTGTGCCAGGGTTGTAGGAGGCTGACATGGAAGACAGGGTGAATCTTGAGGGACTTGGGAAGCTTCAGCTTGTAGGCAACAGGACTGATGACTTTCTCCACGGTGAAGGGTCCAAGGTATTTAGCTGCAAGCTTCTTGCTCATGGTGGATGGTAATTGCAGGTTGGCAGTAGATAGACGAACTTGATCGCCAATCTGGAATGTCAGCTCCCTCCGGTGTTTGTTGGCTTGTTGAGCTTGCCTTACATGTGCCTCATGTAGCTTGGCCTTAGCATGCCGCAAGGTGTCTGCCATCTCCTGGACGAAGTCTTGTGCTTGGGGAGTCATCGCCTCATCAGTCGCCAGATCCAATGCCGTTCTGGGATTGTGGCCGTAGGTCATGAAGAATGGAGTGTAGCCGGTGCTGGGGTTGATGGAGTTGTTGATGGCGAATTCAGCCAGGTCCAAGTGGTCGTCCCAGTCATCTTGTCGTGGGCTGACGAAGTGCCGTAGGTACTCCTCCAAAGTCCGGTTAGCACGCTCGCTCTGGCCGTCAGTCTGTGGATGATAGGCCGTAGAGTATTTTAGCTCTGTGCCGACGACTGCAAAGAGCGCCTGCCATGGCACTTCTGGCCAGAAGTGGCTTAGGAAGCGTTCGTCTCGGTCTGAGATAATGGCCTTGGGCATTCCATGGTACTTGTAGATAGTATGGCGGAAGATCTTGGCTAGCTCTGGTGCATTCATCTTCTTCGTAGTTGCTGCAAAGTGCACCTGCTTGCTCAGCCGGTCCACAAAGGTGACAATGGCATCATGGCCGTGCTTGGTAGATGGTAGATCAGTGATCAGGTCCATTGTGATCTGTTCCCACTTGGTCTCTGGTGTAGGTAACGGCTGTAGCAGTCCTCCAGGAGGTAGAGTAGATGGCTTGTTGCGTTGGCAAGACGGACATGCCCTGACATAGGCGTAGATAGTCCTAGACATATGTGGCCACCAGAATTTCTGTGCCACACGCTGCAAGGTCTTGGTGATGCCCATATGTCCACTGCTAGGCGAGTCATGGCATTCATGAATGATGCTCTTGCGTAGCTCCACATCTTTGGGTACTGCAATCCGGTCGCCAAAGTACCAGAGGCCGTTGATGTTTGTAAGCCACGGAAATGGGTTGTCGAAGTATTCATCTTGCTCATACCCATCACTGATCCGGTTGATTAGATCATCTGTAGATGCTGTAGTGATGGTGCAAAGGTCTGGACGTCGGGACAATGGGTCTGCAACGTTGTCCTTGCCCTCTTTGTAGTTGATGTCTACTCCACTGTAGTAAGACTCCAGCCATTGGCTCCACTTGGTCTGCCGCCGCGTGAGGTTCTTCTTGGATTGGAACCAGGTGTGGTTGAGATGGTCAGAGTTCACCTTCAGAGTCGTTCCCTCCAGGTAGCAGCGCCACTCCGTTAGAGCCCAGAAGATACCTAGCATCTCCCGGTCGCCAGTGGGGTAATTGCGCTCCGTGTCAGTAAGCTTGCGTGAGAGGTAAGCTACTGGCTGTAGCCCACTACCTTGATTTTGAAGCAGGGTAGCTCCCAGTGCGAAGCCTGAGGCATCGGTGAAGACTTCATACGGCAGTGTTGGGTCTGGCAAAACCAACACAGGTGCTGAGGTAAGTGCCTCCTTCAGCTGATCAAAAGCTTCTTGCTCGGCGGTGCCCCAATGCCAGCGGGTCTCCTTCTTGGTGAGATTGGTGAGCGGTAGAGCCTTGTGAGCGTAATGCCTAATAAAGCGACGGAAGTAGCCAGTAAGGCCAAGGAAACTGCGCACCTCCTTGACGTCCTTTGGCGTAGGCCAATCCTTCACAGCTTGAACCTTCTTGGGGTCAACCTTGACTCCATCTGTGCCCACTACATGCCCCAAGAACTCCATCTCCTGTACTCCAAATGAGCATTTGTCCAGTCCGACAAAAAGTCTGTGCTGCTCCAGGATGGTGAGCACTTTGTCCAGATGCTCCAGATGCTCCTCCTTGGTCTTGGAGTAGATGCAGATGTCATCCAGGTAGACAATCACAAATTGGTCCAGGTAGGGCCTCAGGATGTCATTCATCAGCTGCTGGAAAGTTGCAGGAGCATTAGTAAGGCCGAAAGGTAGTACTAACCACTCGTAGTGTCCATATCTTGTACGGAAGGCGGTACGTTGGATGCTCCCATCATCTTCAGCAATCCTGATCTGGTGGTAGCCCGACTGTAAGTCCAGCTTGCTGAAGTACTTGGCGCCTTGGAGACGGTCCAAGAGCTCATCGATGCGGGGTAGAGGGTATCTGTTCTTGATGGTTAGCTTGTTGAGCGCCCTGAAGTCCACACAGAAGCGTAGCTTGCCATTCTTCTTGGGTACAAACAGCACTGGTGCTCCATAAGGGCTCTGAGAAGGACGAATGAAGCCCATTTCAAGAAGATCTGTAAGTTGGCGCTTCAGCTCCTCCAATTCTAGGGGACTCATATGGTAGATGGGAAGGTAAGGCGGTTTGGAACCAGGCTCCAGCTCAATATGATGGTCCACTGATCTCTTGGGTGGCAGGCCTTTAGGCAGCTTCTCAAAGATGGTCTTGTGCTTGTCAAGGATGCCTTGGATAGCTGACTGCCACTCCTCGTTTGATGGCGCCGAAATCTCCAGTCGGTTGTCGCTTTCGGGTACCTCTCTGATGACTGCAAGGTATGCCATCTGCCCTTTGCGGATGATACGCTTCATCTGCATGGCACTGAGCATGTTGACGGTAGGTGACTCATCATCAGCAGGCGGGGTGAGAGTGTAGGTGACATTACCCTTGGTGACGGTGATGGTGTTGGTGGCCCAATCAATAGGAGGGTTTACGTATGTAAGCCACGGCTTGCCAAGGATGAGTTGGTCTTGCGCCAGCTTGGTGACGGTGAAGGGCATATGGTCCTTGTATTGGCCAATCCTGAACTTGAGGTCTGGGATGAGCTTGGAAGCATCTTGGGTGACTGGACCAGCCAATTGCACAATGTTGCCAAGCAGGGTGACTGTTGGCAGATTTAGTAGTGCAACTACATCAGGGTCAATGTAGTTCCTGCCTGCACCTGAGTCGACGAGAATAGTGACGCTGTGACCTCTCACTTTGCCCTTAAGCCGAATAAGCTTCTCACTGGTAGGACGAAGGCCACATAGCTCAGGTGTCTCCTCTTCCTTTGACGGCTCCTCTGAAGTTGCTTCTTCTGTTGTAGCATTGTACGGTAACGGCTTCACAAAACCTTGAAGAGTAGGAGGATCCCAAAATACACATACAGGCCACTTGGTAGGTCCCATGTCGATACAAGGTCCACCAGGTGTCTTGGATGGCACAGTGAAGAGCTTGGTCCCTGCTGGATAGGTCTTCAAAAGGTGTAGTCCTTGTGTCATCTGCCACCACGGCTTGTTCTCCCATTTTGGCAGGACGATGACAGCACTGGTCTGAGCAGGGGCTCTCTCCTTGCACTCCAGATAATGCCTAAGGAACTTCCCGGCACGGCGAAAAGGCACATTCAGCCATACATTCTCTCCCTCGACATTGGCCTTAAGGAAGGAATTCTGACTGTGGTAGAACTTCTTGGCCACTGCATTCTCTCCAGCTGGATCTGCACAGGCGTCCACCGTAAATGGCCCATAAATCGCTGCATACTCGGCGTGCTCCTTAGGGTGGAATCTCCAGTCAGTACGGTCCCTCAACCTTGGTGATCTCCGGCGGGGTTTCTTGTGTTGGTATGCTGCAGCATCTTGGCGCCCGGTAACCGTTGACTTGGAATTCCCAGCAGGTTGCTCCTTAACCCCGGCTGAGCAACCTCTCCGTGAGTCCATAGCAGGACGGGGTCCAGCCACATCGGCGCGCGTAGGACTCACTGCACCACGCGCCTTCCTCAGTTTGACCGCTGAGGAGAGGCAGCATCACTCATCATTTTCAGATCGGTAGCACGCTTGGGACAGAAGCGCTGGTAATGACCCAAGCGATGACAGTAGAAGCACTCTACATCTTTCTTGGATGGTTGCCTCCTCACATTGTTGAAGTTCTGCCTTCTTTGATTGCAGTTGTTGTTATTAGTCCTCTTGTTGTCAGCAGCACCAAGTTCCATTGGAGTAGGTCCAGTGTGAGGCTCTTGTTGTTGCTGTTGATAAGGGTGATGGAAAGCTCCAGGAGTAGGTGAAGAGCGTCGCCTCTTGATCTGCCAGACAGGTGAGTCTGCTTGGATAGCCCACTCAACGGCATCTGAAAGGGTGGTTGGGTTTTTCAGCTCCACATGGATACGAACTTCCGGTCGCAGGCCTTCTAGAAAGCGCTGAACACGGTCCTTCTCGTGCATGTCGGGTAGCTCCAGCATGCAAAGGTTGAACTGCTCAGCATAGGTACGAGCTGATTTGCCACCTTGTTGTAGATGATCGAGCTTCTCACGTGCTGTGCGCTCTGGGGAGATTGGTGTGAAGTGCGTGATGAGAGCAGCTTTGAAGTCCTCCCAAGTATTCCAGGGCCGGTCCACTCCACGCTGAACGGCTGCAAGATGGTTGCGGTACCAGGTAAGTGCTGAATCTCGCAGGAAACCGGCCGCATGAAGGATGGCTATTGGTGCGTTGAGGTTGACGTCGCATGACTGTAGGTAGGTCTCCATAAGATAGCACCAGTTGACCGCAGAAGGTTGTGCACTCCCCGTGAAGACTGGAGGCTTAGGTGGCTTGATCTTTGGAGCATTGGGTTGAGCATTAGCTTGAGCCTGCTGCAGAGCGGCTATCTGCTGTTGTGCGGCCTGAAGTTGCTGGATAGCTTGCTGATGCGCTTCAGCCAAAGCCGCAAGCTGAGTATTAAGCTGTTGAACTTGTGCTTCCATGTAGAAGACTGACGTTGAAGAGAACTGACGTCGGCCCGAAGTTCAACTTGCACCGATGGATGGATGCTTCTAGTAGCGCTATCCTTAAACGCAAAACGCAGCGGTCCAAAACTTACAGGAAGGGTCGTTAAGCTCCGAAACCACGTGCAAAGCTCTCCCCTAGCTAGACCGGATGGCGGACGACGGTAGACGTAGGCCTTTACCGATGTACTGCCGAAGTACCGGAATGGTCAGGCGAGAGGCTTTATTGAGACAGGAAACTTACAAGTAGAGTCTGGATATACACAGAGATATACTGTGGAAGGAACACAGTAGATAGGTACACAGCCACAGGTATACAACAAATACTCAAGACAGCTTGACTGAATTGACTGAGTTAGTTGAGTTGCTTCAATGTCTCAACTCTCTCCTTTATATATGGCTGGTAACACAGCCCATATCTTCTAGAACCATCTAGAATAGAACCTTCTCCACAGTTCCATCCATTATTAAGCAATACATCTATCTGGAACCTTCTACATGTTTCCTTCCAGAAACTTCCAGAATAGTCCACTACTTTCCACACACTTCCAGACACATCTAGACATGTCCATCCAGACACATCCTTAAACCCTAAAACACATATTTCAAACGTTAAACCCTAATACTAAAACCCTAGTCCATCTGTCATCATTACATCCTCAGATGTCATCCAGGTAGACAATCACAAATTGGTCCAGGTAGGGCCTCAGGATGTCATTCATCAGCTGCTGGAAAGTTGCAGGAGCATTAGTAAGGCCGAAAGGTAGTACTAACCACTCGTAGTGTCCATATCTTGTACGGAAAGCGGTACGTTGGATGCTCCCATCATCTTCAGCAATCCTGATCTGGTGGTAGCCCGACTGTAAGTCCAGCTTGCTGAAGTACTTGGCGCCTTGGAGACGGTCCAAGAGCTCATCGATGCGGGGTAGAGGGTATCTGTTCTTGATGGTTAGCTTGTTGAGCGCCCTGAAGTCCACACAGAAGCGTAGCTTGCCATTCTTCTTGGGTACAAACAGGACTGGTGCGCCATAAGGGCTCTGAGAAGGACGAATGAAGCCCATTTCTAGAAGATCTGTAAGTTGGCGCTTCAGCTCCTCCAATTCTAGGGGACTCATATGGTAGATGGGAAGGTAAGGTGGTTTGGAACCAGGCTCCAGCTCAATATGATGGTCCACTGATCTCTTGGGTGGCAGGCCTTTAGGCAGCTTCTCAAAGATGGTCTTGTGCTTGTCAAGGATGCCTTGGATAGCTGACTGCCACTCCTCGTTTGATGGCGCCGAAATCTCCAGTCGGTTGTCGCCTTCGGGTACCTCTCTGATGGCCCTGAGCAAGGCATAAAACTGTTTGGCTTGCTGTTGACTGGGTCAACTGGTCAGCGCATGGCAAGTCGAAATGGGCTGGCCTGACATACATTGGCTAGCAAGGGATTTAGGGTGGGCTGGTGGCAGCCATTGTTTGAGCTTGGACAGGAAATTGAGTATGCCGTTGGAGCCTAAGTTGGCTCCTTGTGGGTGGCGCTGCCCCCACCGGCGCCCCGCTTTGACGGGGCCATTTGGTAATTGGTAATTGGTAATGACTGCAAGGTATGCCATCTGCCCTTTGCGGATGATACGCTTCATCTGCATGGCACTGAGCATGTTGACGGTAGGTGACTCATCATCAGCAGGCGGGGTGAGAGTGTAGGTGACATTACCCTTGGTGACGGTGATGGTGTTGGTGGCCCAATCAATAGGAGGGTTAACGTATGTAAGCCACGGCTTGCCAAGGATGAGTTGGTCTTGCGCCAGCTTGGTGACGGTGAAGGGCATATGGTCCTTGTATTGGCCAATCCTGAACTTGAGGTCTGGGATGAGCTTGGAATCATCTTGGGTGACTGGACCAGCCAATTGCACAATGTTGCCAAGCAGGGTGACTGTTGGCAGATTTAGTAGTGCAACTACATCAGGGTCAATATAGTTCCTGCCTGCACCTGAGTCGACGAGAATAGTGACGCTGTGACCTCTCACTTTGCCCTTAAGCCGAATAAGCTTCTCACTGGTAGGACGAAGGCCACATAGCTCAGGTGTCTCCTCTTCCTTTGACGGCTCCTCTGAAGTTGCTTCTTCTGTTGTAGCATTGTACGGTAACGGCTTCACAAAACCTTGAAGAGTAGGAGGATCCCAAAATACACATACAGGCCACTTGGTAGGTCCCATGTCGATACAAGGTCCACCAGGTGTCTTGGATGGCACAGTGAAGAGCTGGGTCCCTGCTGGATAGGTCTTCAAAAGACGAAGTCCCTGTGTCATCTGCCACCACGGCTTGTTCTCCCATTTTGGCAGGACGATGACAGCACTGGTCTGAGCAGGGGCTCTCTCCTTGCACTCCAGATAATGCCTAAGGAACTTCCCGGCACGGCGAAAAGGCACATTCAGCCATACATTCTCTCCCTCGACATTGGCCTTAAGGAAGGAATTCTGACTGTGGTAGAACTTCTTGGCCACTGCATTCTCTCCAGCTGGATCTGCACAGGCGTCCACCGTAAATGGCCCATAAATCGCTGCATACTCGGCGTGCTCCTTAGGGTGGAATCTCCAGTCAGTACGGTCCCTCAACCTTGGTGATCTCCGGCGGGGTTTCTTGTGTTGGTATGCTGCAGCATCTTGGCGCCCGGTAACCGTTGACTTGGAATTCCCAGCAGGTTGCTCCTTAACCCCGGCTGAGCAACCTCTCCGTGAGTCCATAGCAGGACGGGGACCAGCCACATCGGCGCGCGTAGGACTCACTGCACCACGCGCCTTCCTCAGTTTGACCGCTGAGGAGAGGCAGCATCACTCATCATTTTCAGATCGGTAGCACGCTTGGGACAGAAGCGCTGGTAATGACCCAAGCGATGACAGTAGAAGCACTCCACATCTTTCTTGGATGGTTGCCTCCTCACATTGTTGAAGTTCTGCCTTCTTTGATTGCAGTTGTTGTTATTAGTCCTCTTGTTGTCAGCAGCACCAAGTTCCATTGGAGTAGGTCCAGTGTGAGGCTCTTGTTGTTGCTGTTGATAAGGGTGATGGAAAGCTCCAGGAGTAGGTGAAGAGCGTCGCCTCTTGATCTGCCAGACAAGTGAGTCTGCTTGGATAGCCCACTCAACGGCATCTGAAAGGGTGGTTGGGGTTTTCAGCTCCACATGGATACGAACTTCCGGTCGCAGGCCTTCTAGAAAGCGCTGAACACGGTCCTTCTCGTGCATGTCGGGTAGCTCCAGCATGCAAAGGTTGAACTGCTCAGCATAGGTACGAGCTGATTTGCCACCTTGTTGTAGATGATCGAGCTTCTCACGTGCTGTGCGCTCTGGGGAGATTGGTGTGAAGTGCGTGATGAGAGCAGCTTTGAAGTCCTCCCAAGTATTCCAGGGCCGGTCCACTCCACGCTGAACGGCTGCAAGGTGGTTGCGGTACCAGGTGAGTGCTGAATCTCGTAGGAAACCGGCAGCATGAAGGATGGCTATTGGAGCGTTGAGGTTGACGTCGCATGACTGTAGGTAGGTCTCCATAAGATAGCACCAGTTGACCGCAGAAGGTTGTGCGCTCCCCGTGAAGACTGGAGGCTTAGGTGGCTTGATCTTTGTAGCAGTAGGTTGAGCGTTAACTTGCGCCTGCTGCAGAGCGGCTATCTGCTGCTGTGCGGCCTGAAGTTGCTGGATAGCTTGTTGATGCGCATCCGTCAGAGCCGCAAGCTGAGTAGTAAGCTGCTGAACTTGTGCTTCCATATAGAAGACTGATGTTGAAGAGAACTGACGTCGGCTCGAAGTTCAACTTGCACCGATGGATGGATGCTTCTAGTAGCGCTATCCTTAAACGTAAAACGCAGCGGTCCAAAACCTACAGGAAGGATCGTTAAGCTCCGAAACCACGTGCAAAGCTCTCCCCTAGCTAAACCGGCTGGCGGACGACGGTAGACGTAGGCCTTTACCGATGTACTGCCGAAGTACCGGAATGGTCAGGCGAGAGGCTTTATTGAGAAAGGGTACTTACAAGTAGAGTCTGGATATACACAGAGTACTGTGGAAGGAACACAGTAGATAGGTACACGGCCACAGGTATACAACAAATACTCAAGACAGCTTGACTGAGTTGACTGAGTTAGTTGTCCAATGTCTCAACTCTCTCCTTTATATATGGCTGGTAACACAGCCCATATCTTCTAGAACCATCTAGAGTAGAAACTTCTCCACAGTTCATCCATTACCAAGCCGTACATAACCAATACATCACTCTAGAACGTTCCACATGTTTCCTTCCAGAAACTTCCAGAATAGACCACTACTTTCCACACACTTCCAGACACATCTAGACATGTCCAGACACATCCTTAAACCCTAAAACCCATAATTCAAACGTTAAACCCTAATACTAAAACCCTAGTCCATCTGTCATCATTACACCTTCAATGCTGATGCTGACTTTGACTCTGCCTTTCAACAAGAAGTCCAAGCTGCTGTAGCGCATTACATCAATGCATCAGCAGAGCCAGAAGGGTCAGGGGATGAGAATAATGCTGACTTAATGAATGCTGACCTAACAAGCTCTGAGGTTGCCAGAGCTAGACTAAGTCTCAAATCAGGCAAAGCGGGTAGTCCTCTAGAGAACACTTCTGCTGAACTTTTAAAGTATGGCGAGGAACCCATGACAGACATGCTCCTATGCATGTATCAGAAGGCCTGGGAGCATGAATGCACCTTCCAACGCCCTGGGGTAATAGTCAGCCTTTTTAAGAAAGGGGATAAGGAAGATGGTAATAATTACCGGGGGATAACGCTGCTAAGCGTAGTAGACAAGGTTTATACCAAGATCATCAACAACAGGGTAACTAATTTTGCTGAAGCAAAGGGACTCCTTCACGAGAGCCAGAATGGGTACCGGCCAGGCAGAGGCTGCATTGATCATGTCTGGACATTGCATGCAGTCACATCCGGACGAATGCGTGCAGGACTCCGGACGTACGCACTGTTTGTAGATGTGGTCAAAGCTTTCCCATCAGTCTGGCGGGACGGGCTCTGGTACAAGCTCTGGGAGATGGGCATTAGGGGTAAAATGTTTAGGGTTCTTGTACATCTATACGATAGCCTCTCTAGATGTGCCTTGCATAATGGAGAGTCATCAGAATACTTTTCTAGCGATTTAGGCTTAGCGGAAGGGGACCCGCTATCACCACTGTTGTATACTTTGTTCATCAACGGTCTCCTAAAAGAGATATGGGAAAAGCACCCGGGGGTTCCCCTACCAAAAGAGGTAAATAATAGTGGTAGTGGGGAACAGGGCATAGGAAGGGCTGATGAGAGTAACATTGAAGGTAGATCAAAGTTGGTAGCACTAATGCTCGCTGACGACCTTGTAGGGCTTGCAGAATCGCAGGAAGAGCTTCAGAAGATGGCTGACACGATTCATGCCTACAGTCGTAAGTGGCGTTTTAAGCTGAGCCCAACTAAAAGTGCTGTTGTTGTGTTTGGTCCTTTGCCCCCCAATAAAGAGTCCCCAAAGGTAAGTTTTAGCAGTGAGAATTTGCCAGTACTAGATGCATATACATACTTGGGGATTGTTTTCACTAGTGATTGCAAATGGGACGCTCACATTGCAGGTATGATTGAAAAAGCTACAGCCTCCATTAATGCATTGCAAACATTCTTCCAGAATCGTCATGTAAGCTTTGAGGTTAAGAGAGCCATGCTGCTGGCTTTGATAAGACCAAGGGTTGAGTATGGTTCTGAGGTATGGTGGGCATCATCCCAGCAGACAAATACCATAGAGTCTAAGATCCAAATAGAGGTTTTGAAGAGATCACTGCATTGCAAGCCAAACATCTGCCATGAGGTATTGAGGGCAGAAGCTGGTGTTAGACCTCTATCTAGCTGGTTGGACAAGAGGAAGGTTGAATGGTGGTTCAAATTACAGCAAAAGGATACTACTAGCTTTAGCAGGCAGGCACTTGAAGCATCTTGGCCAAGCCACAGGAATTATACTTCTTGGCAGAAGAGGTTCAATAAACTCAGGGCTGAACTAGGCATGCAGGAAGAAACCTTACAAGCAAGAGTGAGAGAGGGACACCTACCTAGCTTCAGGGCATATGTCAGGTGGAGTATATATGAAAGAGACAGGGCTGTTCGGGAGGAGGGTGCTAGGAATAAATCTACTTTAGCGACATATATGCAGCATTACAATGACGATATCAATTATTTCAAGCCGCAGCCATATCTGTGCACAGGCCCTCTGAGCAAAGGCATGGAACTCATTATGCAGCTGCGTGCAGGTATTCTTCCTCTCAACGCTATGACAGCAAAATTCGGTAGGCAGAGCGCTAGCAGGCAAAGTGCACGTAGGGAGTGCTGCAAGTCCTGTGATCTTGGCCCTGAATTGGGAGGTGAAGTTGAATCTCCTGAACACTTCTTGTTTGACTGTCCTGTTTACCAGGCACAAAGGCAAAAGCTGTGGGAGAAGCTGACTTCTGACCCTGATGTTGCTGCAAAATGTCAGATATTGGATGGCAAATCTGATGAGGAGAAGCTGCATAGCATGCTTAATGAAGAGTTCTGGGGTGTAGACGTCGATGAGGAGTCTGGCTTAGTATATGGCCCTTTCAAGCATGCATTTAAGTGTATAGCTAAATATGTTGCAGCTGCTTGGAAGATTAGGAATGCTTATGCTCACCCTTCTGATGTGGCGTGAGGTCCAACCAATGGGGTTTGTTACCAACTATTGCTTGCACCCGGGCTTACAAGCCCTCCTTGCTTTCTTAAGTAGGAGGGAGGCTCTTACCCCCATTGGGGCAGTGGAGGTTTTGGGTGATTTTGACCTAGCTGCTGGACCTCATGTTTAGGCATGCATATATTGTCATACATGTCGAAGTTTACCCGTATTCTGTTCCACCTCGCTGCTCTTTGTGACAGCTTGAGGTGCGGGGCCTATGGCACTTATTGCTATGGCATATCATGAAATGTAATAATACACAGGGACATCTGGCAGTTCTCTATGCAATAATGAACGCTTCTTCACACCCCTTCATGGTGCCTCATACCCCTCCGAGGGCTTTGGATGGACTCTTGAGAGCCCTAATGAAGCGTTCAGGAGCACAAAACAATGACCATTTCAAATAGGAAGCACGCGCGGCATGCCACATAACAGAAACCATAATGTCAAAATATTTGGACCACTCTGGATGTGGTTCCAGACCCCCTTGTTCCAAGAGACGTGCGGCCCCCACATGTCATAACAAAGAAACAAACAAAACAAACAATAAAGGTGTGGCAGTCGCAAGGAGGCTGCTAGGTCAAATGGACCCAAAACATAACCGGATCCTCACATTCTCTGCCCATGACCGCTGGCCCCAATCTCCTCTGCCCCCATAGCCCATTTAACGGTAAAGTTCTACAATAACTTCAGGAAGAAATTTTTGAAAAAGCAACACCACCTTTGCCCCCACGCTCCTCCGGCCCGATATGGTCCTCTGCCTCCTACCTCCATAGCTTCAGTAAAGCGCAATCTCATGCAAACTACATTGACCAGTCCCCAAGTCCACCGACTGTAGTACTATGATGAAGCCAAACATCATATTGCATTGCCCAACACACGCTGTCCTCTGGACTGTTGCCAAATGCCATTTCCCTACATGTACAGGACATGACATCCACAAGTCTTTGCTAATTGCCACAAGCAGGCATGAGTTCCTGCCCTCCAAGAGACATCCATAGACAAGTTGCATTTCTGCTGCACACGTGCTGCTCATTGTACATCAACCGGATTATGCCCAAGATTTCCTGGACCACTTCCCCATATGGTCGCCTAACAAACAGTGGCATGCATCTAACTGCAACTTCGCAGGACTGATGCAGTACAGGAGTCGCAAAACAGAACGTGCAGGACAACCCACCCAGCATTATGTGGACAGCCTTATCAAACCTTATCCAGAACGCCCAATAGCACCCTCTGGCATTAGCAATGCATCATCAGTAGCTAAACTGATCAAAGAGGCATTGCTATGTACAGTACATAGCCATTCACCATGAGTGGTAGTAGCACGGCACAAGACATCCCTTGCAATGCATTGTGCTCAACAATTACATGCTAAACAGACTCAAGGGGTTGTTGATCCCTGCAAGCCTGCTAACTGCAGAATCAAAGCAAACAAGCTCAGCTAAATACCCTCAGCGACGGCTTTGTAAACAATATGACATATTTGCAATGGCCCAAACACAACTGCAATGGGCCACAATGAGGGACAATTGCCAGCAGGGGGTAATCACAGTATCAAGCCCTAAGAGGCTTGCCCAGTGCATCCCCAGATGTTACACAACTATTTAATGGCCAAGCTCCTCCTCTTGTCAAAGGTAGGACACAGAGGTCAAGCAATGTAGATGACTATACAACTATGAGCTACCAGAAAGTAAACTCAGGAGAAGTGCCCCTAAATAGCATACAGCCGGTTTTCGCCATTGGGACTTTGGTCAAGCACAACGATGAGAGCGAGAGCCATGGAACACATGGCCTGTCCAAATGCCTAAGCATGAAGAAAAAAGCTTGCAAAGCATGATAAGGAGCTTCAACCCGAGCAAGACCATGCACCTGGCAGTGCCTAAGAAGGCTCGACCCTTGTCTGAATGCAAAAAACGACCTTCCAACCCATGTGGACGCACAAGTAATTCATATCACACTACCACGACTGAAAGAGCTGTACACATACATGCTTCCTTGCTTATGCCATATCTTGCACGAAAAGCACATAGCTGCCACCGACGAGGACCTCGTCCCATGGGCACTGCTGCCACCTCAGCAACTCCCCTGCCCCTGATGCACCCTTAGCACTTGTACAACCCACTGACACCCCCTGCTGCTTTGCCTAAGAGGATACGGGGGCATAAATCCTTGCAGCGCAAGGCTGCAGGGCACATGGAGGTCGAGCTCAGTCCATTTTACAACGATGAGAGTCTTGCTGCAGTTTCCAATCGACTGAATCGCAGAAGCCTTAACCAATCATAGGACCCTGGCTCTTGCAGGGTTGCTAACCATGCCTCAAGTGTTCATTCCACCTGAGATACCCTTACCCCAGCGCCCTTCAAGTGAACCATGTAACAGCCCCTCAGAAACCTAGATGTCAATTTGGTAGTCTGGCACGTGATCAAGCCGTGCTGATGCAACCTCTCCTCCCCCCATAAACAGATCCCTACACCTACTAGCAGGCAGCAGGTATATGATGTACTCCAGTCCCTTCCCTGCCACCAGCTGCTCCCCTTTGCCCTTGCGGATGGTGGTTGGGAAGGTGCGACCAGCAAGCTCCTCAATGGTCACACTCACAATGGAGTGCGTCCCAGCAACACCCTTGAACCTGGAAGGACAGCAATGACACAAAGGCTAAGCAGGAGGATGGTGTGGTTCATTGCAGCACATGATTTACTCAAACAGTATGGTTCCTTCTTTCCCTGAGGCGGGTTTTGTCCCAGTGTATTCAATCGCTGCGACCTAGCTGCCTTGGTGCAGCCACACCTTAAACTTTGTTTGTGTGTTCACAACAGTGCACGATAAGCAGCAGGATGTCAGCGTGAGGCCTAGTAGGTACCTCTAGCAAGCATGGAAGAAGCCACCAGGAGCAACACTGGGGCAGAATATCAGTAGAAAGTATAGGATCCCTATACATCAGAAAGATTAAGACTTAACAAGGGCACATGGCACTAGCACTACTGCACAGCAGTCGGCTGTTTCATACTAGTCCAAAGGACTAGAGTGCTAGTACTACTGCGAGCAGCACGTGATAACAAACTCGAGAAGTATGGTAGATAGTGCCAGAAAACAGCTTCTAGATCTACGCTAAGTGTTCCTGGCAGTGCCATGGTATGGCAGCCTGCAACTTCTCATCTCGTGGCCAACGGGCCGGAAAGCAGGTGTACCACAAGTGACTTGGGTGCATGGCACATGGCCCTTTGATCACTTCCCTGTATTGATTAAGACTTAAGTGTCTGTAACTAAGCTTTGCAGACAGAAAGCAGATCGACACCGCTGCGCAACAGTGGGTTGGGTTTGCCACCATAAACAACTCCGAAGTATCTACGTACCTGGGCTGTGCAGACGTGCTGATGGCCACCCTCACCCATTGCAAAGGCACATATGATTCTGCCAAGTTCATACTCCCTTGCACTTCTCTTTACTCTTCCACCTAATTATACATTTCTTTGTGCCGGCAGGCGTACTAAAAGGCTCTTCTACACTACAGGCAGCCACCACTCTCGAGGCAAAAACCCGCCACCATTTCCCCCACGGTACTTACTTGAAGGTACCCAGGTCATGCACCAACAGCTGCCGTGCCCACAGCCAACTCCCAGCCATCAGCGCAGTGCACGTCTGACCAATATTTGGACCCTCAAACCCAGCAGCCGCCAGTGTAGCCGTGGACTCCGCACCGCCGTGTACACTCCTAGGCCCCCTACTGCTCGCCATCCCCCCCATCCGCAAGCTATACATGATCTCCTGATCCGGGAAAGGCGCCACCACCGGCGCCCCACATCCCCTCCCCCCCACCGCTAACGAAGTGACCGACACACTCAAACCAGGGGTAGACCCTATCCTAAGCAAGCCCACTTCACCGCTTCTAAACGACGCCCGATTCAAGTTGCCGCCTCCATCCAGGACAGACACTAATCCAGCATCTGTCTGCCCCGATCCCAACCGCCCCGTAAGTGGACCGCTACTACCTGGCCCAGCCATTGGCACGAGCTGTAGCTCAGCTGTGTGTCCTGCAGAAACCCCACCTCCTACTCCTGCTGCCACCGCCGCCGCCACCTTACTGAGCTTCTCCGTCGAACCCCAGGCGATACCGTTGCAGTACAAGGTACCGCCACCCCCTGCACGAGGGCTGGGACAAGTGCTGCCACCCGGGGTACCCGCAGCACCTGCCATCAAGGGCCTAGAAAACACACATGCACTGCTCGCAAACTCCCGGTCCACACCAGAGTAATGTAGCATGGACGCACTCTGGATCCCATATCGTGCTGACTTCCGCCTCCGACGCTGCTTGCTCCCATGCAACCCACCAGCCAAGCCAACCTGCTGCCCCAGCTCACATAGCAGCTCCTGCCCTTTCTTCGGCTTACTGCCTGTGCTGGTGCTGGCCACATTTCCCGGGCTTGTCACCGGAGCTGAAGGCCCTGTAACAAGTTCACCAGGGACAACAGCAGCTGAACTCACTGATCCAGCTGATGCCGCATGGGAATTGGTCCTAAACACTGTGCCGCCCCTCACACTGCCGTCCCCAAAACGATATTGTCTTCTGCCCTCCCTTTGTCCCCATGACATGTAAGCTGCTGCTGCCGATCTCCGGTTGAAGTAAGAGGCGCCCCCAGTCGTTGCTACCGCTGCCGCTGCCGGTGCTGCCGCTCTGGATGTCACAGTCTGCAGCCTGTATTGCGGATAGCTGGACATCATGACATCTTGGTTCCTGCTTCCTGTGGACATCCAGCTCAGCCGTCTCGTCCTCCCAACAGGAAGTACCTTCTCTCCACTGGTGCAGCTGCCGCTGGCTCTGCGCTGACCAGGCAGTGCACCTGCTGAACCTGTGCCAGGGCTCCCACCTGAAACCCCAAGCTGCTGCAGTACCTGCTCTACTCGTCCTGGGTCGGAGATAGAGCTCACCCTTCGTCCTGCTACCTCCACTGGCCCCCGGGCCCCTTGGCTCCCAACTCCCAAGCTGGGCACTGCTTTCTTCCTAATGCCGCCTCCCGCTGCATGTCCCTGCCAGCCAGCCTCCAGAGACGACCTGTTAGAATGGGTCTTGCTCCTGCTGCTGCTGCTGGTGTCTTCTACCGGGTGCCCTAGGCTCGGCCCGGTGGTTGAAGGCGTGCTCGGTCCCTCCTGCACCCCAGGCAAAGGAGCACTACGCACCATTTCCACCATTCTGCCCTGGCAAGCAAAAGAAACAAGCTGCTTGGCGCCCTCCTGCTGCTGCTGCTTCCGCTGCGGGGGCAGGCTGCCTTGCACAAGAGCACTACGAACCTCCCCATCATTCGCCATACCTTCCGCACCTCCTATCAGGATCAATGGACGTGACCCTGCCTGCACTCCACTGTCCCCATAGCTACTGCTGCTACTCCCCTCAACCCCTTCCCCAATGGGCTGAGGGCTCCCGGAGCTCCCATCCTTCACCAATCCCCCTCCGTTACTTTCCCGATACCCGTGTGCCACCTCTTTCCATTGTGAAACACCAGGAGCTGCCAGCTGCACTGCATCTGGCCTTAAAAGGCCTGCTAGAGTCCCACTGGGCATCTCCTGTCGCGCTGACACCTCCACCACAGTGCTCAAATCGCTATGCCCGGGGCGGCTCCAGATCCCAGCACCCCCCTGGTGCTGACCATGCATACCCTGTACACTGCTAGCATCATCAAGGTACTCAGCAGGATTCGCAGTACTGCTCCTAGGGTACGCCCCGGCCAAGGCACCCTGCTGCTGGTACGGGCCTGCCTGCTCCAAGTGCTGCTGCTGCTGGCTGCTGAGACGGGAGCGTCCTTCCCCCCTGCTGCTGCCATGGAGACCTTCACCCAGCCCATGATGATGAGACCCTTGACTAGACCAACTCCCCATCATACTGCCTGCCAAGCACTCTGACAACCCATTACTGCTGCGCTTCTCCCGCACACCACCAGCAGCCGCAGGAAGAGCAGGACCATTCACCTGCAAATCCACCCCTGGCACTGCAGCTGCTGCTCCTTCAAATGAAGCCACCCCCTCAGGCTGTGCCATGGAAGCTTTGTTTGCTCCTTTAGGACTGGCGACCCACTGCTTAAAGCTTCCGGTGAGATGAGGCGGGTATGTTCCAGCAATCTCGTGACTTAATCCTTCCCCTGGCCCCCCGCATCCCTCCCCAGCTGCCCCTGTCATCGCCCCATGCCCAGGCACATCAATTACAACATGCACCCCTTTCGCAGCGGCTCCCCATGCTCCAGAGAGTACCCCCTCGGAGGCACTATGGTTGCTGCTACCATGCAGCTGACCAGCCACACCTTCGGCCACTGCTGGTGCCGCTCCTGCTGCTGTTTGTTGTTGTTGCTGCTGTTGTCGGCTCCTCAATATGCTTGCTTCTGCTGCTGCTACCGCTCTTGCAAGTGCTGCAGCTGCTTCCTTGTTTGGCTGACCTTCAACCACTGCTCCTGCTGCTGCTGGCCCTACTTCTACACTTGATGACTGGTTAGAGGTGTTCCCTGCAACTGCCCTAGACTGGTTATGTTCTGCAGCACCAGCACCAGCAGCACTAGCAACAGGGCCAGCAGCACTAGCAGCAGCAGCAGGACCAGCTGGTGGTGCTTCTGCTGCTGCAGCTGCGCCCCTGTGAACGCTGTGCCCAGCAACCTGAACACTTCCTTCAGCAAGAGGTGCCACCATCTGGTTTGGGCGCATGAAGAGCCAAGGCCAAGCCCGGCAGCCCTGGTCTGGGAAGTACACGCAGTACTCCTGCACCTCGTGGTGGTCCAAGGTCCGCGACCCACCCTCCTTATGCACCCAGCTGTGAATGATCCTCACCATCAACTCCTTGGACACCAATACCTGCAGCACAACAGAAGGCGATGTGTCATCTGAATGGAAATGCTATTTCACATGTATCCTATTATTATTAAATTTGATAATACCGGCATGCCATAGCAAAAAGTGCCATAGGCCCCGCACCTCAAGCCGCCACAAAAGGAAGTGAGGTGGAACAGGGTACGGGTCAGGTTATCTTCTGCATGAAATCACAAGCGATGACAACAGATGCCTAGATATGAGGTCCAGCAGCTAGCCCAAAAGCAGCCAAAACTAGCACAATAGCTAGATGGGGTTTCCTGTTCCTGTCTTTTGCAACCCTAATCAGCTCTGACCCCTCGCGCTAATCCTCTCAGATCTCCCCTGTTTGTGTCTTTTGCGAGGCTGGCTAGTGTATCTCTTTGTTCTGTCAGCATTTGATGTGCTGGATCCTGTAGCACTCTTGCTACTGCATAATGGATCGACACAATAGTAGGTACGCCAGTGCTACTCCAGAAACGGCTGTCAGTTGAGCAATGGACACGGGATAGATTCGATGCTGCATTGACATGCGATCATAGCTATTAATTACTTCCTGAGGTGTAGTCATGACTGCTATGGTAGCAAGTAAAATGAATGTGCTAGGCCTAACTGCTGCTTAGAAAAGAGTCACGCCTCAGCTCGGCAAACCTTTGACTTCAATTACCCTTAAGTTAAAGGAGCTGCTCCCTCCTATCATTACATTTCATGGCACCGGTATGTCATAGCAAAGAGTGCCAAAGCCCTTGCACCTCAAGCTAGTACAAAAACAGCAATGTGGAACAGATTACGGTTTGTATTTGACATGCAACCAGCGTAACAAGGGCACCCCCTTGCTATAAATTGAATGATAAGCATGAAACACTCTCTTGCTTTCCTGGGTGCACTGTGTTACTCTTGAGGCTGCCGATATTTGGGTGCATGGGAGTTACACAGTATTGCCATTGAGGCCTTCACCTAGCGAGCGACATACCAGACAGACATAGCCATACCGTGGACAGTTCCCAGCCAGCTGGCCCTATGTCAGGAACCCAGGATAGCAAACACTCCCAAGACCAATTCGCATTTTTCAAATCATGCCCATGCTTGCATGACACCCATCTCCTGATTCCTTATTGTGAACCCCGTGACACCAGCAACCCCACAGCCCCCACACCTACCTGCCCACCCCTGGCTGCAGCATGACACAACCTGGCTGCCCTGTTGACCAGCTGCCCGAAGTAATCTGCCCTGCCTGTGGTTGTATGGGGCACCACCCTTGTGGGCACTCCTGCGTAGATGCCCATCTTGACCTTTGGCCCTCTGAACACCACATTGCCATGCATGTCCCGCTCCTCCTCACAGGTCGGCAGGTCAAGGACACTACAAGGGCGAGATAGCAGCACATGGGTGGTTCAAGCAGAGCCACAACAACGACTGCTCCAATCTAGTTTATCTTTGTTTTTTCCTTACATGAGATGACAACAGTGTGTGTTTGGGGTTTTGGGAGTCATTAATTAATAGTGACTCAATAGTCATGCGCACTGCATTTGTGCACTGCAGATAGTAATGGACAAGGCAGACAATGTAGCTTAAGGTATCAAGTACGACTAGCGGATGCAGCATCCCAAGACCTTGGAGTACATACAGGAAACAGAGCATGGCGCAGGCTACAGGCTAGGGACAAGGTTCAGCATTTAGGGTTTTGAGTGTTAACCCCCTAGTCCTTACCTTTGCGGCCAGCTAAGGTCCCGCATGACCTGCTGCACCATAAGGCACCACTCCAGGGCTGCCTCTGCACTAATGAACGCCACCATGAAGCTGCAGTCAGACTCTTGGCACTCATACCCACCAGCCGCCAGCAGCAGCCACCGCACAGTGTCTCTGTAGAGCTGAGCCGCCACATTTGCAGCCTCATGGTTGCTGTAAAGCATCTCCTGGAACCTGCAGCACAACCAAGGCAGTCATTGTATGAAATGATAGAGCTCAAGTAATAAAGCATTTGATCTTTTGATTCGTATGTGCATTGGTGGTGCAGACAGTTAGGTTGCGTGCTAGTGCTAGTAGAGGGCACTCCTTGGTCTTCACATTTCATAGGCATCCTGGGCCTACGATGGCTCTCAAATACACTGCAGCTACACTTAGAATATGAACATTTGCCTAAGGAGCCTGCTGCCTGTGGTAAACCTGCCACGCTCAACATCTAAACTGCCCAAGCTAGCTACGCTGCTGGAGATGCACAGGTAAGAGATACCAGATCCCAAACATATTGAGGACCATACTAACTTCAAGAAGGAGAGTATCCCAGACTGCTGCGACGCAGATGTCCTGAAGTAACAAACCATGCTCTTGTTGAAATTGTGCCATGGGCAGCTGACTATGACCCTAAGACTCCAATGCCATCTGTCCAGAGCAAATCAGCACCCCGCTTCCCACCCCTAACAGCCTAAACCCGTACCCCACTTCCCTAACCCTACAACCCGAAACCCCCACCCCACTTTCCTCCCCATCAGATTCTCTCAGCACAATCTTGGGCCCATTGATAGCCGAGCAGAGGGGACTCGGCCACTACTGACCACCTGTGTTCCCCCAAAGCTATTGGTGCATGCTGTTTTAGCACTCTGAAGGTGCCATGTGACTCACATACACAGTCATTTCCTCAAATGCTGCTGGGAGAATTAGCCTTATAGCAACAGCTATGTTCTGCCTGCTGCCCTGCTTCCATTGCATTGCAGCCATTCTCTCACTATTACCATTGCACAGCCGTAGGCTTGCTCATGCCTAAAGGTGAAAAAGGGGCAGCACTACTTGTTTCCCTTACTTGTCAATGGTGCAGAACACCATGATGACCTCAGGCAAGGGCTCCAGAGGTCCCAACTTGACTCCACCCAGGGGCTGCAGCCCAGCAGCAGGCGCATCAAAGAAGCCAGGGGTCTGCTGCCGCACCGATACAATGCGGGGGAAGAAGCGGGCACGGTCCTCCAGACCAGGGACGGCCAGCTGCGAAAGGGCACAGGCTAGAGGTGAGGCACATATGTCTGAAACAGAGATGATTTGTTCCACCGCGCTGTCTTTGTGACAGCTTGAGGTGCAGGGCCTACGGCAGTTCTTGCTATGGCAGATCATGCAATGCACCACATCGCTGAGGTGCAGTCCCTGGCAAAGGGGGTAAGCCATTGAGGTCAGCCAGGAGAAAGGGCCAAGGACGAGTCAAACCTGAAAGAGGCAACTACAAGGAGGCTGTAGATGCAGTGGCGAGCTGTAGGCTGGACCTGGTAAAAATCTTGCAAAGCTTAAAACGGTTGACTTACTTGTGTGAGGTTCATGGGCTCCTCCAGACCATCCAGCTCATGTACCCCCATATCAATGACCATGACACCATATGCCAGTGATGTGGCCCGCATGCCCTGGCTGTTGATGGGCACAGGCTTGAAGGCATCCCTCAACCAGCGTTTCAGCTTGGACTCGCCTGACCTGCAGGGTAGCAACAAACATGCAGGAGGTGAGCTATGGGATTCTTTGCTACGGTCGGGGAGGGGTCCGTGGGCCATTCTGCATTACTCAACACAAACATGCAGGAAGCAAGCGCCATGCAGCTTAGGTTCGTGGCAAGGAGCAGCTGGCAGCAGCAGTCACAAAGAGCATACATGACAAAAAGCATACACCGTACAAAGAGCTTCATGCCAAGACGTTGCTGAGGAACCTTACAAACCAACTGCACATGCAGCAAACGTGCTTCTTCCTCCAGAGCCGCAGGCCAAGCTCTCCCTGCTGATCCTGTGCCAAGCACAAACCCAATCCACAGCCTGAATGCTGCCAAAGCCCTACTTAGTTATGCACCCATGCCGGTATCCCTCAAATGGGGTTGAATGGATATGTCGGTTGGGTGTAAAAACCCCCATCCCCTTTCCCCCCATTTCGCACAGAACACCCCCCAACACCCAACACCAAGTGGTGTCGGAGGAGTGCCCAGCTGGCAAGTCTTGGGAGCGGCATCCACGAATGACGAATCGATCTCGCTATCACCTATTGTATTATGGTTTAGCTTTTACATTTACTCGTTCCAGTCCAACCCTCAAACCCACCACAAACACCACCCCACCCCACCCCACACACCTACACCCGACCCCATCACCCCCACCCGGACAACCTCTCAGCAGTCCCCCCCTCACCTCCTATGCTTCATCTGCCGCTTCCTCTGTTGGTGACGTGCAAGCCCATCCTCAGACAGCGGCCCGGAGCTGCTCCCAGCATGGGATGATGCAGACCTTTTGCCTGATAGCCCCAGCATGCTCAGCCCCTCTGATAGCCTTGACCTCAGGCTCCTGCCCATCAAATGATCTTGCATATCATGGAGGCTTCCATCGCCGGTTGTTGCAGCCTCATCGTTGATGCTCATGTTGAAGGAGTCCACGGTGGTGCGGCTACGGGACCCACCCAACTTGCCTTTTGAGGAGGGCCCGCCACCTGTGTATCCAGGAACAAAAGGGGGTTCATTGCAGATAGAATATATGGGCCACTCAATGGATTGACACATGGTAACTGCGGTAACTCAGTACTCAGGATCTCAGACTCAGCCACGGCAGCCCTCTATGCACGGGAAATGCACCTTGAACTGTAACACTCTCCAGCCTCGCAACATCCCTTCCAGAGTCGTTCCATCATGTATGTGCACAGCACCAAACAAAGTCAAAGAATGCCACACCTGATGACTGTCCATTGAGCCGAAACTCATAGTGCATACTAACATGCTCACGTCCTCATTCTGTTGTGTTACATAGCAAGTCAACTCAATAGCCCCTATGCAAACAACAACGCAAATAAAGCTGGGCATCGTAAAGCGAAGCGCAAGCTAAAACTTTACAATAATTAATTCTTTATGACTTTGCATAGGCTCTTTGTTTACAAACTCCCAGCATGTCGCCTACCTTGCCGTGCTGCAATATATGCCGGGACTTCTTGTGAGGCAAAGTACTGCTGACTCATCTTCTCCACCGCCTCCAGCACTACACCACCCAATTCTGATAGCCGGTTATGGATGCCTCTGAAGGTCTCTGGATCCACCAGTATCTGCATATAAGGAGGCAAGTGGGTAGCCAGCAGCAGCTCAAAGAGAGAAGCTCCGGGGGCTTAGTCGTGACCGCGGGACTAACAGAAGCAGCTCACATTGTGCTCATGAAGAACGAACAAGGAAAGCACTAATAGCAACAAAGGCTATCAGCTACTTGCTGAAAGGCGCCCCCCGTTCACTGCCTCCTGCAACAGAATAGCACCAGCAGTTCTCAACAAGCAGCAGCAGCATTTTTTGCTCTGCTCATGCTGTTCCTTCTTCTGGCTTTCAGCATTTGCTACACAATAACCAGACATCAAGCATACTACTTAACAGTCCATTGACAAGGCAGGTAGTAGACCCATGTACTTCATGGAATTGCTTTCTTTGGAAAATGGGATATCCTGGTCCACCTATTGTCACTTTAAGCCCAGGTTCTGATGGTGGTCCATGCCAGGGAACATGTCAAATGCCCCTATCCAGGTTGGCCCCGCTGAGTTGCCCTCAGATCCCCGCCTCACCAACCCACCTGGCCTCCATGAGGTGCCTCTGCAACCGCCTGCACCTTTTTCAACACGTCCCCCGTGTACACTGCCCGCTTTGTAATCGTGTGTTGCACCACGCTCTCCACATACCCCGTAGCGATGCTCATGCGCACCCTCATCCCCCTAAACAGCACCTGCTGCTTCCACTCCAGCAAGCCAGCAGCATCCTTAGCAGGGCCAAGCAGGCCCACGTAAAGATGTTCCAGCGGCTCTGCAAACCGCACTCCTTCCCCAGCCTCACCACTGACACTGTTCTCATTTCCTCCCAGCAGATGATCCGCCGCCGCCTCCTCCCACTCCCCAACGCTGCAGACGCTATCATCCATATCTACGTCAAGAGTAACTGGGAAATTGTTCCTCGTTGGTTCAGGAGCCAGGGCCTCTGCTGCTGCCCCCTCTGCCTGCTGCAAACCGGAGGTCAAAGACTCCTGCACAAGCTTTTGCCACTTCTTCAAGCGCGCTTTCCTACGTTTTAAGCAGCTCTGGGCCGTCTCCTCAGCCGTCATACGGTGGTTCAACAGTGCCTCCGGCCAGTCAGCATCTGCAGCGCACACCTTACATCCTAAGGAGTTCCGGACAAAATGGCATTGCGCACCAGAGCAGTCCACAGGGTTATATGCACTTTAGTACGCTAAGTCAAAGCCTAGGAAGGGCGTATGCAGACTCCCAGAATGGAGTAACAACGTGTGCTTGCGCTGTGCAGTTCTTAGAAAGAAGGTGAACACTGTGAAGCCAAAGAAAACCCAGCATAGCCACCCAGAGGCGAGATTGCTTCCACTTTACTGCACTCCAGCATAACAAGGGTATCGTCGATCATATGCACACTGGGAGGCAAACATGCTCGCTTTGCAAGGGGACTGAGTAATGCACCAGCATTAAGCAGATCACATGTCTCATAGTTGGTCTATGCATCAGAGCTAGGTTCCAGGCCATAACTCCCTGCACTCTTGAACAGTCAGCAAAAGTACTTATCGTCACATTTCACGATATGCCATAGCACAAAGTGCCATAGGCCCCGCACCTTAAGCTGTCACTTCAACCAAAAACAAAACAAGCAAAACAAAACTATAAAACAAAAAGCCAAACAAGAAAGAAGTAACTTACAATGGAGTGCCAGCTGTGTTGCCAGGCACCAGGCGGCAGCATCAAAAGGCTCATGGAACGCCACCAGGAACGCATCCCCTTCTGTGGACACCTCATAACCATAGAAGTTACTCATCAGTTGCCGCATGAGCTTGTCATGGAGTGCCAAGCCCTCTGCTGCCGGCTCTGTGTCCCATTCCCACAGCTCAGTGGAGCCCTGCAGCATTGACCAGGAAAATTAGAAGAGGCAGAAGTACCGATATCACCTAGGGAGTATGATCATACTTCACATACGGTATGTAGGCCATGCCAAATATGTCCCACTCGCACCGCTTGTTGGACGCCTGCCATACAGAAACAGCAGGTCCATGCATCTGGGCACCAGGCTGGAGTTTAGAACAGCCATTCAGTGCTGGTGCTCAGGCCCATACCTTCCGTTTAACTGAAAGGGCGAGTGAGTACCGTCCCACCAAGTGGCAAATGACAATAAACTATGAAGCGTAGGTCTTGATTTCTTAATCAAGACTTGAGACTAGAAAGGAATCTTCATCTTGAGCCGGGGCGCCACACACATACTCATTGGCTCTGTGCAAAAGCCATGCACTGCTCCCCAATGCGCGATACAGTAAGACCTAATGGGAACCTGGACAATCTAATCGAGGCTTGAAATGCACACACAATGCCCTGCCCGGCAACCTCCTTACAGCATAGGGGTTTCAAGCGGCAGCAGCGTTGGCAACTATCAGATATTATATGTAGCTGATTGGACATACACTTACACTACAACACCAACAGTACACATGTGCATACAACCATGGCCCTGGGACCACACTGCCTATAGCACTGTTCACTGCTATACATCTGCACTGTTCCCCCCACCTGTATGTCTGTGAGCACCAGCGTCACCTCCTTCTCTGCTCCTGGTGGGGACCTCTTCTCAATGCCAATCCGCATCTGTGCAATCATCTGACTGATGCGGAACTTGTATGCCAGCATTCCCCCGATCAGCAGCAAGAAGATGGTACACAGGATAGGGAGCAGGATGGGCAAAAGGTCTTGCTGGTGCACCTGCACAAGAGCACATTGGTAACTTTGATGGAGCAACTCTTTCTGTGCCTTCAAGCCCATGGTTCAACCCATTCCGCAGCAGGGACCGATGTAGCTGTGCATCATAGAAGAACCTACTTTCTTCATCTGCATTTCCCCCTGCTTTGGCTATTTGCTTTTGGACTCCAGAATGATGGAAATGACATCACCCGCATTTGTCTCCGCAGACGGCATCTTCCGAATTTACTGATGAATAATCAGAGCCATAGCCAGCATTCACAACTGAGTCCTTATGAGATCCATCAGCACATATGAATATATTTTGATAGCAGCACTCACCCCCTGATCAGATAGGAGATGACTCATGCCAAAGCAGCACAAAGGATTGACCATTAGCACAAAACCTTGGTGGCGCTCCGGTGCAGTGATGTGCAACTACATGAGGTGCAGGCAAGTAAACCCCCTGCAATAGATCATGCCAGCCCGTACCAGAGAACCAACCAAATAGCTCTAGCACGTTATACTGATGCCAATCATAAAACATGCACTACAGCATGGCAGGCAAAAGAACCAGTCGCTTGCCACCTAGCACAATGCAAATGATACAACTCTAGGCCCAGGCCCACACACAAACATATACAGTAGCTTCGAGAACAAATCATCCACCACACAGACTAGGCAAACATGTATAAACCCTCAACAGAGCTCACAGATATGCCTAAAATGCAATCATCCAGTTTCTTGGCCAAGTCCAGCCTCACCTCCGGTTCCTCACAAAACATGCTGACAACTCGGTCTTCACTGTTGTGTTCCCGGATAGCAACCAAGCCCTCCTCACAGTCACAGTACTCAAAGGAGTAGTAGCTGGGGTCCAAGGTCACCACATGCTTGACGGAGATGTAGGCGTGGAGAGGGAAGCACAACAGGCGCAGTCTACCCGCGCTGTCCGCCACAAGATCCAGGGACGAGGCATTCCTGCAGTTGAACAGAACGAAGCATGTAAGGTGTGGCAACCGCAAGAGGGCTGCTAGGTAACACCATGTACAGGTGGGCGGGTCAGCACAATGATTTGGCAAGAAGTGTCCTGCATTTGACATAGCTAGGTTGGCAACTTGTACCAACCTCCAGGTTGGTAATGTGTTGGCATATGCAACCTGCGGAGGACTCACAACGGGGCTGGCCTATGCATTGTAGAGGCCACAGCTGCAAATTAAGGGGGCACCCTATGGGGACTTGCATTACTCGCATAGACAACTTTTAAACAGTGACCAAATAGAGGAGGTGTTCTCTCGTACAAAACCTGAGGTACAAATCCCTCTGTCCTTAGCATATGCTGTGACGGTAGCACTGTTCCCTGTAGTACCTGGTCCCGCCAAGTTTCCTTGTAATGATAAGTCAAGCCCAGCAAACCCCTGTCTTTAGTCCTATGCTAGAGAGGCTTCATGCCCGGTCCTTAGGCAAGATTTGGGCCTCAGTTGGCCCCAGGGCATGAGGTCCACGTTTCTTAAACCTACAAGTACTCCTCAGTTGCTGACAGCAGTAAAGTCTCACTCTTTTTAAGCAGGGCCAGCTGATTTCATCTCTCACATGGCGCTTCTGTGCACTATTAGTCAAAGCTTTGCTTTGTCTGTATCATCAATGCTACTCAGAATTCCCTGTCATCCCAGAAAAGCAAGGTGACTAGGGCTGGACAAACCAAATGTAACAAGCAAAATGCATATTAGACGGCCCGGAACACAACTCAATGGCCCCACCTTATTTGAGCACCCCGTCACGCTGCTTTCCTGCGGTCCTTGCTACAAATCATGCAGAGCTGGTTGTAATCATTCTCTTCATCCCAAGGGGAACTTCATGCTATCCTACTTATTCCCATGTATTAGATCATCCCATGTGTGTACATTGCCTTGTAACAAGCTACTGTAGAAGCTTAAGACCCTATATTTTTGGTTTGCTACAGACAGCTTCGTGGCAATTTCATTGTGATTCATCTATAGAGTGCTGCTTACTTCTGCATCACAATCCAATGAGGCATGGCATGCCCCTTTGTGAAGTTGTTGCCCGCCAGTGTGACTTCCTCCAATATAGCCAAAGCGTCATAGTTATCCGGGATAGTGCCAGTGAGATGATTGTCAGCCAACCTGCATTACATACAACAACAAGCACCCTCAGTATGTCACACCCAGTCATCGGTTGTCACTCCAGCAGCAGTAATACCATCCATTAGTCATTTGCATCATCAATTACAGGACATGACTGCGAGATCAGCCTGGCTTGGCATCATTAACCAACAAGGCCTTGCTTTACACTGATAATGGCTCTGAGCACAGGCCTGCTTTGCAGCCAAACATCTGAGTCACATGTCTGAAAGGACAAGGGCCCGTAAGCAACCTACCATGCCAGCCTGAAGACTTTGCCCATAATGATTCTCCGTCCAAAGCGCAAATAGCGGCTCGGGGGCTGCAAAGAGCACATGCAAGACAGGCCTACCATTTCCAGTGAGCAGAACCGCCTTCTCTCAACCTTCAGAATCGTTGGATCAATTCCACTTGCCCCCTATTTCACAAGTCTTCTGCTCCCGTGCAGCAGGATGAAAGCATACTTTTTTGTACAGGTGTGCCCACCCTCCTCATCTCCGTTTTCCTGAAACTCTTTTCTCAAGGACTCTTTGCTTCTCCCTTGCCTTGCACATACCTCAGACTGTCCATATGAGCTGCATATCCCAGCACAGATGGCAAGGTCCCTGATATCAGGTTGCCGGTAAGATCCAACTTTTGCAGGTTCCTGCAGGAGAACGTGGATGAACAGTCATTACCAACAAATACGGTACATGCGCAAGGCCTCATAGCTTTAAGGTATGCTGTGAGCAGAGTTGCAGCCACAACACGCTTCCACGCCTCCACCTCGCTTCAAATCCCCTGCTTAGTTGTCCTTGCACTTCCAACACAGCATTTCATATGCAAGGCTTAGCCCCACAGGGATAGTTGGCCAGCAAAGAATACCGATCAGTCTGCCAGAACAACAGATCACAATATTCTGCACCAGCTCAACGCTCATCAGGAGCCAGCTGTTAAGAGAGCGTCGCCGCAAAAGCCATGTTGAGGACCACAAGCTTAGTGCGCCTTCTCCTTCTCCTTCGTCTTTCCCTCACATCCCTTGCTTCTCCTAGCCTTCTGACAAGCAAGCTGCAGCTGCACTTTGTCCTTATCAAGCATACAGCACACAAAGTGCAGCTGCAGCTGCTTGTCAGACAAGCAGCTGCACAGGGGCCAGCCCGTCTCGCTGCTGGCACTACCTCTGCAGCTGTGGGAGGTGCTGGGTGGCAACGACCATCAGTTATGCTGACATGTTTGGAAAATGTTTGCCATTGCCCTGTGGGGAAGGGCAAAACAAAATAGTGTATTGCCCTTCAAACAAACACAGCAACCTCTCAAATCCTCCTGCGTGTCTTACCCTGTGAACAGGATGGGCAGCGTACCATGGAACCGGTTCCCGCTTAAATCCAGATCCTCCATAATACCATTGTTTGTCCAGTCAGGCAGGGTCCCTGTTAGCAAGTTGTCAGGGAGAGCTAGCGACAAGGAAGGGTAGTGGATGAGGAAGCCGGGGAGGGTGCCCGTCATGCTGTTGTTGTCAAAAGATATCCGGTGCATGGAGCGCCCCTCCCTCACAACATCTGTTGCAGAAGCACCAAGACCAGCAGCAGAAAGCCTCTCAATGTCAGCAGCACATCGTGTGCCTCTCAACAGCATTACAGGATATGATCGCTTGGCGGCCAAAGCAGGGGAAGCTGTCCGCTGTTGCCCTTGGAGTACGTTTTTTACTTTTTATATCGTTTGAATACTAGCTCCGCAACTACAGGTTCGCATGGATGTTCCACAACATATCTACAACAAGCAAAGCTGCATAATCATGGACCTAGTCTTTACCTTCAGGCAAGCTGACTTCAACAACCAGACCCATAACAGCAAGGCATGTTCAGCAAGATACACAAAAGACATCTGCACCCCTATGCAGGAGAGCAACCTGCCACACCTTGTGTTGGCACACTATTCAAATAATGTGGTGCATTGAAATGTACGAAGGCTCTTGACTCTGAGCATGCTACTCGGCATGCTGCCCCTGCTGGACTTCTCACGCTGCCAAGAGCCTAGCTTCCTGTGGCTCCCTTTAGTTGAGACACATTGCAGCATATACACAAGAGGTGCCGATGCCGATGTCCACTATGTGATGCAGATGCAGATGCCGCCATCAAACATTCCCTGCAACTCACCAAGAAGCACTTTCTCGTTCCTGGCTTGCAACAGTGAGTCCGGAGCCAGCTCCGAAAATGCACTGAAGCAGCAATCATCCATGCTGAGCTCCTGCAGGAATGGGCATCAACAGGGGAGGGGAGGGGGACATTCAGCCTAGCATGGAGATGGAGAGTCTTGCTTGTATAAGAAACGTGAGCAGGTTGTGGAGATGTGGGGGTCTTCTTATTTTGTCAAATTGCTAAGAGGTGCGTATACAACAATATGAGGTACGGGGCCTATTGCATAATTGCTCTTGCATTTCGTGAAGGTCTGGAACTTGCGCACATCCATAGCTGCTTGACATGCCACATGACTTCATTTGAAGCTTCAGTTGAGAGCAGTCAGAATTGTATAGGGGGATGAAGGGATTTACTTCCAGCCTAACCATATGGCCTTCACACACACCGCAGCTAGCGCTTGGGCAACTTCTGGACAGTACCCTAGGTCAAGCCTGTCACCGGCGGTCCTCCCAAGCTTTCAGCACTGTTGGTCTGCCCCACTATCGAAACTTTGAACTCTTGTCTGGCTGCATGATCAACTTTGCACTCTCACGCTGGCCTCATTGACCCTACTCCACCCCGCTCCACATTTCCTATCTGCTGGCCACTCAATATTCCAGAATAAACTTCTCAGCCATCAGGATTGCAGCTGCAGCTGCTGCTTGCTCTTGCCGCTGCTCCAGTTCCTACTGCCACACAGTGATCCTCCTTGCTAAACTACATTGCCACCCCAGCATCGCACCCTACCTCCAGCTCTGGCAATGCAAAAAGATCCACAGGAAACAACCCAGTGATGCAATTGTTGTCCAGCACCAGGGCCCTTAGCTTTGACAGCTTGGTGTAGCTGCTTGGCAGGCTGCCAGTGAGCCTGTTTTGACCCACGGATAGGTCTGTGAGGTTTGCTAGGCTGGACCAGCTGCTTGGCAAGCTGCCTGTAAACTTGTTCCCATCTGCCTTTACGGTTCTCAGGTGCATGGCAGCCCCCAGTGGCTTCGGGAGGGTCCCATGGATCTCATTATTCCTGCGGGAACGCGGGGCGGGAGGGAAGCAGTTAACAGTGCACAACCACAGACAGGCAGCTAGAGAATATACAAATATGCCACAAGGCATCACCTGATATCCAAGTGCACCAAACCAAACGCAAGCTTCTCCAGGGCGCTGTCAGGTATTACACCTGATGCGTTGTTGGTGTACATTTCGATTGACAACACCATCCCAGGGTGTTCACAAGATGAGAGTTCTTCGTTATCCTGTCCGCAGCAGGCAACACCCTCCCATTCGCAGTATGGTTGGTCGCTGAGCCATCCTTGTTTGATTCTCCAATGGTCCCCGTCCAACGCGTTATAGAAGTCAACAAGAGCTTGGCGCTGCTGTCGCTGACAGGCATCATTGCAAGAGTGGTTATTTCCGAGGATGCCATCTATCTTTTGTAAAAGCAGTATGCTGGCAAGGAAGATAAGACAACGCATTGCTGCCAGACATACATTCCTTGCCAGATCAGCTGCATCAAACACAGGCACTCAGTTGCAAGATACACGTATTCATCGCCGACATGTGTCCTTTCGATTGCATTGCGTTATGGTACTAATGAGCAGTTCATGCACAACTTGACTGCAGGCATGCCTTTTTCCACCGTTTCGCACGTAGATATGCAGTGACAGCCTCTATTTCTTCTCCCGAAGGTGTCACCGTTCGTCCTTGTGTAACTCGAACTTCATTTGCAGGCTCCAGCAACAAAACATTGACAAAGACCACTAGACATATTTTGAGGGATCAATGCAGGGCTAGAGCGTAATGCTTAAGGACGCATGAGACAACTGGATGTGTCAATGGGCTTATCTGTGGTCTGGCCTGCCCTGTTCAAGGCGAGCTTTTTCTGTCCGGTTAGAAAAGGTTCAAGACTGCCCTAGTATTCAATATTGTCTACTGTGGCTTCAATCTGCAGCGCAAAGTGGTTAGCTCGGGTCTCAGTCCTGCATGGCTGTCAGTCCTGGATGGACTGCCTGGTGAATGACACGCGGGGGCATTTCGGCGCGTACCGGGAGGATGCCAGATTGTGGCGCATGGTGCAGCAATCACACCACCCCCTTTTGATTGTGTACTTCTGCAACAGAGAGGTGCGGGTAGTACGCATGGGATGGCTGTTCAACTCATGTAATTTTGTTGATAATTGCCCTGCAATACCGCTGAGACCTGCAGCTGCACAGCATGCTTTAACGATTATTAGATTTTAGCCCATTGCTTGGACGGTATTGGTTCCATTTGATGGTGTGAGTTTGGTCAGTTGCGGTTGCCACACCTGAGAAACAAACAAAACAAACAAACAAAAATTTAAGGTGCGGCAACCGCAAAGGGCTGCTAGGTCGAAACGACCAAACACACCATCGGATGGGTCCAAAAACAATGGAATCCATACCACCAAGCAAGAGGAATACCCAAGCAGACATCCAACTACGGACACGGTGTCGTACCAACTGACCGATGCATCGTATCTAGATCAGCAGTGATGAGCGCTGATACCAAATGCATGCACAGACAAGGCTGACAACTTCCCACCTCGAATTCAGGCTGAACTTCCAAGTATGAATATGAGTGTTCTGACTTTTTTTTTTTTTTTTTTTTCACGGCTAGGACACTTTAACCAACAAGCTCTCAGACAAATCACCATCATGATCCGACTCGGATGAAACACATAACATCTGGTACTGCCAATTCCCATGAATCAGCTCCCCACAAAGATTGGCTCACTAGGGCCAATCTTCGTGGCCTAGGACTAAGTTGAACAAGCAGAGGCATCATACATATGAACACATGCGTAACTGCTAGAAACCCTAAACCCTAACCCTGAACGATCAGCCCTCTGAAGACACCCTTGGCATATTAACCAGTGCTGAAGTAGTGGATACCTGCAGCTAAGCATCTGCTATGGCCCTAGTGTGCTCACTTGACCTGTATCCACAAGCCACGGCGGTACCAGCACCCCACACTGCGCAGTACAATAAAAGACCACAGTTTCTCACTCCAATGTCTCAGACAGGAGCGGCTCCTCTTGCCAAAACATGCTGGCATGCACTAAATGCACGCGCCCACAAATGCACTCCTGTTGCCAAACAGCTAAACCACGGCACTCCATCAATAACAAAACCCTTCTCCCAATGTTTTCAGAACAGACGGAGCCTTACCAAGGCAAGTCATCAAACTCTGCTATTCATGTGTGCAATCTGCCATGTGAAGCAACACGCCAAGATCCTAGGCGTGTAACGCAGAGTGCTTCTATCAGAGCATGGCATTTAATCACATCGACAGAACCCCACACATGCAGGGATAAGTACACAGCCTCCCCACCTCAACAATTGCCATCAGACACAGTGGTCCTATAGTAACAACTTGTATATTGCAAGTTCATCCATTCTCTGGCAATGGACAGCAAGTGCAAGAAGAGTATGCAAAAGGTTGGCATCTCCCAATGTGGCTACTCCAAAAGCAGCAATTCCAAGCAAAGAGCAGTTACCACCAAAAGTAGCAGTTCCAACCGAAGGTAGCACCTCTAACCAAAAGTAGCAACTATTGTAAACAAAAGCACCGAGAGAAAACACCTGAATCTTCCGAGTTGCAGAAATACCAGGGCCTTCATTGATTGCCAGCGAATGGCCGATCAACTGCAAACGGCTGATCATGTGCAAATGTACCTCAGATTTCCTGTAACGATCAAGTCCATCCGTCCAACACTTCCAGCCAACATGATTCTCAGGCACGCAAACAGAACTGCCATCACAGTCCAAAAGCAGCCATACATTGCCCCAGTTGCCACAACAAAAAGTTTAGTGCGCAAAATGCAATGCAAAGTAGTTTGACAGCCCAGCCAGTGCTGTGAGCCAGCCCGAGATATCCTGATGCTCTGATTTCTGCATAACCCCAGCACAGCAAGGACCTCTGAAGCTTTGCAAAAAAGTGACAGCTCCTTCTCAAATGCCCAGCTCAGTCCCACTTGATTTCCACCTGGTGACAGCAGACAGTATTCTCCAAGGTACCAACGTTGAAATTTAAAGTGAAGTTGCAGCTCTCCTACACCCCATCGCCCATTGCCACCAATATCAAAAACCAGCAGCTGGAGACCCTATACAGCAGGGTGCCAGACACCAAACTGTACTCACAACAACAGCAACTCGCTGGGGACACCTGTTCAGTAACACTCCATGCAAGAACAAAAGAACAAACGTGGACCAACGACTCACTTGCAAAAGACATAGGCTTCGCCTTCTTCTCGAGGTAAAGTGAAACTGCGCAGGACAACTGTTGCAGCTACTCACTGATGTTAAGCACACTCTGATGACCACTGTACTCACCAGCATCACTACCCTGGAAGAACTTAAAATGCATTGCTTGCTGGAAACATATACTGACTGAATCTGTCTCGATCACATTCAATTCAGATGTCCCTTTTTCCATGTAAGCCAGCAATGTGGACGCTAGTAAAGAGCCAGCGCCTAAACAGCACTACTCGACACTGAACGACTCCCAGACCTCACAGTACATCACCTGAACTGCTTGAAGATAGACCCCTCAGGACGGGCCCAGGTTCGGGCTCTCGACCGATGCATTGCTTCTATCCAAGCTGGTGCTTCAGCTAGTGCCTTCAGAAATTCATGCTGCTACCGCTGATGTATCTGCTGGTGCACTTGATTGCACTGCATCACGTCTGTGACTCAGCCCTCTGCTGCTCAGGCGGTTTTAGTTGTCATCCCCACAGTGAACACATTGACGGAATCTGCTGGGGGCAGGTGGCCAAGGGTGTAACCCAGCTGCTTGGTAGCAAGCTCCTCTATAGCAGCAGTGAAATTCTTCCTGTCAAAATCCAGAGGCTTTCCTGTGAAGAAGCTGCTCTTGGAGATCTCCTCAAAGAAAGGGGCCAGCAAATTGGCACGCATTTGAGCAGCTCCTGCCTGATGGTATACAAATACGCTGCTACCACCTTCAGCATTGGAGACCAGCGGTTGCTTGTCCTCGCACACAGGGCCATTGTTCCCAGCCACCACCACAGCTTTGCCTACAAGGGGTCCCCTCTTCACGCTGAAGTAGATCTTGGCGCGCTCAGGGGAGCCGGGGTTGGTGGGCCACCAGTACTGGAAGAACTGGCTGATGAGTTCCATGGGGATGTAATTACTGGAGATGCCGTAAGCCGTGGGGTTGTAGATCATCAGGCGGACGTGTCCACAACCCCACTTCACTATGCGAGGGTCATGTTTACCATGCTGATGGCACCAGGGACCGGCTGTTGGCTTCGCTCGATATGCACCGCTGACCTAGAACTGCCTGAGACCTCGATCCAAACAAGCCTTACATCCTGCGTACAACCAACCGACACTAACCCTGCGAGTGCATGTCTCTGAAGAGACTCACGAGCACAAGCCACCCACACAGGAGCCCACACAACGGAAGTACACACAGAACATGACACAAACCAGTGACAGTTCTAACTGGCAGATGAATAGGCACACCAAGCTTGCACCCTGATAATCCCACAAGTGCCACCACCGCTTCGAGTGACACCCCAGGTGAGTCAGTCGTACACCTCAGGAACCCTCTGCTGAGACCAATCCAATGATGATACCAATATGCGTGACAGCTGTCGTACCAACTGACCGATGCATCGTATCTAGATCAGCAGTGATGAGCGCTGATACCAAATGCATGCACAGACAAGGCTGACAACTTCCCACCTCGAATTCAGGCTGAACTTCCAAGTATGAATATGAGTGTTCTGACCTCCCCCCCTTTCACAGAAGAGAGCAGAGTGAACCCTGTGAAACATGCAGAACACGAGATGCCCAAACCCAAACTCATGCCTGTTTTAAATCCCACCAACTACAGGTAGAACTGCTCCAGTTGGCCAGCCGAAGCATTCACACAAATACATGGACCTGCCCACGTAAATCTGCCCTGCCTAATCCTTGTGCTGCCCGCAAAGCACAATGCTGCAAAAGCATTGCAACGACCCTGACTAATCAACAACTACACAACTGCATAGCATACTGTAGTAATTACTATCAAATGCAATACCAGACTAACAATGGGCTACTAAGCCACACTCAACTCTACCACCTACTACTGATCAACCATACACACCACAACCTCTGCATCTGACCACAAATAGCCAGAGAAATAAAAAAACATTCCTGCACATGTTCCTGTTCCTTGACCTGTTCCTGAGCCTGTTCCTGTTCCTATAACTGCACCCACCTCTGGGTGTACCTTGGCCTGATGGCCCCTGGACCTTGACCAAAAACCTGAACCTGGACCTGAACCTGATATTATCTGGCAAGTGGTCCCTGCAGTAGACCTGCCTGCCATTATTGACCATGACTTTAAACTTGACCTGATGACTCAATATCAGCACAACCTTGCACAACACAATCCAACTCTCTGGATCGCACCCATGCAAGCTTGAAATGCACATTTGTGAAACCCCAATGCACTTTGAGGGTTTTCATACCCCGCATTGAAAAAGAACATCCAACAAACTCTGACGACGAGACCAAAAGACAGAACAACCTTCATGTTAACACTCCTGCAGTTGCCGCAAACCGCTGGAAGTATATGGCATGACAGCTCACTGCTCTTGATTTCTTCCCTGGGAATATCGCCCCCCCAGTCCCATGCAACTCATGCTTGCCCTTGCTGTGCACTCCAAACTTGACAGACACCCCCCCTGCACAGCAGGGGCCTGCACAAACAGCAGATGTACCAGGAGTGGCACATCCGGTGCACATAACCCCCTGGTTTATACCCCAAAACCCCCCCAGACAATGCCCTAGTAGCACTAAAGCCACAAGCAGCTGCTTGGGGCCAATTCATGCAACAATTGCTGCTACAGGTCCCTGCCGTCATCCCAACCCTGCATCCCAACCCAAACTGCAAATGCCACTAAGACCATTGATAAGACCACCCTCTAAACCCTGCTCACCAGCTACTGCCCAGCTGCCTATGCTGCCTCCCATTCCTTCTTGCTGACTTCGCGCCATGCCATCGATGCTGCGGCTGCCCCTGACTGCAGAGACCGCCAGCAATTGACTGGGATCTTAGCTACAGTCTGCTCATCGCCCCTGGTAGCATAGAAGGGACGGTACCGGAAGCACCGCTCCACTCGATCAACGCCCTTGCTCCCCACCTGATGGTCTATCAGAGTGCAGAAGACAAAGTCGTAGAGGCTACCCCCTTCCGGCATGGACAGGAAGTTGAGCACAGAGCTAACTTCCTCCGCTGTACCCCTCTTTAAGCAGACCTTCACCCCCTTAAACTGCTTATCCACCATGATGCGCTTGCCATCTGCCTTGATCAGGTACCTAGGCTCTGGTAGAGGCTCCTCCCTAATGCCCATGGCCAAACCAAAACCCCTGTGCATCAACGGCGCCTGACACCCGGAATCATAAAACCCCCGCGCCGGCAAAAACCACCTCCCATCTGGGGTCTGCAAGCTGACTCCCTCCGCAAAGGAGTTATTGCTAAAGGTAATCAGGCCCCCCTCACTCCCCGCCCACTTGTGGTACTTGTGGCGATCAGCTTCCGGTAAGGCTGCCACGTGGTCACTCACCGTAGGCCCGAACACTGCTGCTGCCCCTACCGCCTCACTACTCACTGCCACCCCCTGCCCACCTGTAGAACCTTCCACCTCCCTCCCCGCATTCCCCTCTTCTGCCACCAACTTGGCTGTAACCCCTGTCCGTGCTGCAAGCTGATCCAGCAGGTCTTTGTCACGAGGGAACCAAACCTCCACCGTGACAAGAAGCCTCCCCTTAGCCCACTCATTTGCCTGCTGCTGCTGCAGTCGCTGGTTGGCAGGAGTAAAGCTTCTCAGCCCCACTGCTGCTGCCGCCACGGCTGCACCCCTACCCTTCCCTGCTGTCTTCTCCCTTTCCACCAAGGCGGCAAGGATATCCTCGTCGCGCTGGTACAACAGCGGCACACTGATCGGAACCAGTTGCCCCCTGGCCTGCCTGTTATCCACTTGCTCCTTCTCATCCACAAAATTCAGCCTGCTGCTCCTGGTCCCAACAGCTGCTGCTGCTGACGTTCCAGGAGCCCCACAACCTCCCTCTGCCGCTGCCTCTGCAGCTGCCGCTGCCAACCCTGCCTCCTGAAGCGCCATATACGCTGTCCCATTAGCCCCTGCCCTGTTCCCAAACCACCACCCCTCCTGATCAGGGACACAAACTGCCAGGTCGTCCTGACTGCTTGCCCCCAAACTGCAGGCAGGAAAGCCCCAGTCACAGGGGAAAGCATCCCCACCCCCCTCTGGACAATTATACTCGTCTGGAATCCCTGCCATTGCCGCAGCTGCTGCCGCTGCAGTAGCGCCCTGCCCACCTGCCCCCTGCCCACCATCACCTGAACCGCCTCCACCACCACCTTCAAAGTTGCTAGCTGGGGTCCAGATCTGCTGCCCTGTACGTGCGCAGTTGCGTAAGTACACGGCATAATCTGCGCTCTGGCGAGGAGGTGGCCTCCACCCCTTGTAAAGGTGGCCGACTTGGGGATTGGTGACGAAGCACACTGCAGGTGGCGGACCATGCCGGCAGTTCTCACCCTCACACCTGCGGATCTCCATATTAAGCCCCACGCCCTGCTGTTGAGGACCTGAGCCCCCTGCTGGTCCTTGCGGAGGCTGCTGCAGCTGCTGCTGCATGTGCTGCCACTGCCTGAGGCCGCCTCCCGCACCACCATTATAACCACCACCCCTACCCCCCATGCCCCCATTCCCAAAACCCTGGCCCTGCTGCTGAAAACCTCCACCCCTTCCCTGATTGCCCGGCCTTGGCACTCCGAAGGCCGTGCCAGTATGGCCCCCTTGGTACCCCGCCGCTGCTACTACCTGCTGCTGCCCTAAGTTAAACTGACCTAACACCCGAGCCACCTTCTCCAACTCTGCCATGGGGAGCTTTGAAAACTCCTTCTGCACCTGCCTTTGGTTCAACCCCGCCAGCATGTCTGTAAACCCCTCACCCTTCCCCTCCAGCTGCTTGGCCCCACCTTGCCGATCGCTCTGTTTCCCTGCTGAACCCCCACCGCTATCATTGCTGCTGCTGCCTGGACCATAGAGGGACTCAATCGCTGCCCCCCTTTGCGCCTCCTCCTGTGTCTGCAACAGCTGCTGAGTCATGGCTCGCTTCAAGTGGCTGGCAACGTTTAGGACCGTGCGCTCTTCTTTGGTGAAAGCCCGCAACTGACCCTCCTGCTGCTGCACCAGCTCCTTAAAACGACCATCGTCCCTCAACGCAGAGAGGTACGTGTTAACAGCGGTATGCTCTGATATGGGATCACCGATCTGCTTCGAGCTATTGATGCGTTCCTTCACGTTAAAGACCCGACTTGCCAAGTCCGTAAGGGTCTCCCCTGACCTCATGCGGATCGCCTTGAACTCCGTGATCTCCTCCGGGTCCGGGTCACCAAAGTAATAGTCCATGGTGGCCCAGTAGGCCTCCAGGACTAGCTCCGCTGGCCGCTGTGGGGTCTCCCCTCTAAAGCTGTACCTGCCATCCTCTTCCTTTACCCAGCCCGCTGGCAGCTGATTGCTGCCCTCCCCTACTGCCTCTCCCACTATGGCCGCCAGTTTCTCCACCAACTCCTTCCAGTCATCCTTCTTATCCCACTCTTTCTCCCTTATCACCTGCAAGACCCCTGCAGGGTTCACTACATCCTCCAGCGCTTCATCAAGATCCTGGTCCGCCTTAAGTGTACGCGCTTCGTCCGTAAACGCTTCTTCTCCGTCTCTGTTAGACCGTCTGCTGTCGGTTCCGGAGCTGCTGCTGCCTGCCTAGTCCACCCCAGCAAAAACTCCAGCTTGGGGATCCTAACAGCCTCCGGAGACACCCACTGCCCCCGTACACTAGCCACCTCCCTAGGCTTCAGTGCCTCCCTGATGTATTCGTGAGCCCTGTTCCCATCAGAGTCCTCTTCGACGTACAGCCCGATCGACTCCAGCAGCGTCCCTGCTTCTGCTTTGGCCCCCTTCACCCTGAAGGCTAGCAGTGGCCCTGCCTTCACCCGCCTTTTCCAGGTGAAATACCCCTTACTCCCCTTGTTACCCTTGAAGGTCTCAATCCCCCTGTCCCTGTCCCTATAACCTGCCACATCATCGAAATCATAACCCCCTGCCATCTCCTTATTCCCAACCAACTGCTCTGATGCAGGACCAGCTACCCAGGGAGTGGGAGGAGGACTGCCGAAATCTAAAGCCCTTGGAGGACTGCCGAACTCCAGAGCCCTCGCAGGTGACTCTGCAAAAAGAGGGTTAGAAGAGAATGTAACCCAGCCCCTGCTCTGTCCTGTTGCTGGAGTGACCTGCCCTGCTGTCCTGTAGTAGCTGCCTGGAGTACCACTTGCTGGGGTACTGCTAACCGGTGTACTAGTGCTGCCTGGTGAATCCTGCTGCCAAGCCCTCGCTTGCTGCAGATCCACGCCTAAGTCCTTCACTGCGTTTCTAGAAAGTATCCTTTCCTGCTATCATGAGTGGACCATGCCCACCCTGTCCCAAGCGCCTGCTAACCTGACCTTGTCCCGAGTATCACCGAAGAAAGAAAGAAGAGGCTGAGGCTGCGAAAGCTCCCGAGCCGAACCTGGTCCTAAACTTGATCCTTTGCTGCTGCGAAAGAGGCGTGTTGTGAGACTGCGGCTGCCTGCTGCCCAAGGGCTCGGCAAAGCGCAACTGCGCGATGGTGCGGCTTCCACCACGCAACTGCTTGCTGTCCCACTCCAGTCCGCTGCTAGCAACTAACACCTGGTATCATCCCGTAAAGAAAAGGCGCAAGGTAAGGGCGAGCATGGCCTGCAAGTTTACGCTGCGTACCCCATCTTCCTGGCAGCTTGGGTCCCGGCGACCACCAACATGGGGCTTGTGCTATTGGGACCCCACTTCACTATGCGAGGGTCATGTTTACCATGCTGATGGCACCAGGGACCGGCTGTTGGCTTCGCTCGATATGCACCGCTGACCTAGAACTGCCTGAGACCTCGATCCAAACAAGCCTTACATCCTGCGTACAACCAACCGACACTAACCCTGCGAGTGCATGTCTCTGAAGAGACTCACGAGCACAAGCCACCCACACAGGAGCCCACACAACGGAAGTACACACAGAACATGACACAAACCAGTGACAGTTCTAACTGGCAGATGAATAGGCACACCAAGCTTGCACCCTGATAATCCCACAAGTGCCACCACCGCTTCGAGTGACACCCCAGGTGAGTCAGTCGTACACCTCAGGAACCCTCTGCTGAGACCAATCCAATGATGATACCAATATGCGTGACAACGGCAAACAAATCACCAGCAGGAGACTGATGGGTGTATCCAAATCAAACACAATCCAGAGCACCAACCAAGCAGGATGTCCAGTAAGTCCACCGCATATGTACCACCCAAGACGGCCAGCACACCAACCAAGGCGAATACCCAAACATGTAGCTATCTAGACTTCAACCAGTTCCTCATCAGACGAATCACTAGGAACATCTGTCTCCGACTCCGAATCAAACAGATCCAAATATTGACCTGCCGGGAGCAAGATATCCGGTAAGTCCACCACATCAGTACCACCGGACTGATGGCAGTACCAACAGACACGAACACACACGGCCACATACTTGACCAAGGCCGAGAGAGGGACACAGCCAGTGGCTGACAGTGCCCAGAAATCAGCATACCTGAGCGAGGACAACGCGGCCACGGGGGGAACCACAGCTGCCAGAAACAAATCTCTAGCCTCAACAATTGTGGGGTGTTCACACATGAACAAACAATGCGCCTCATCATCAACTACTGTGGAGCTACACCGCAAACATGTGCGTTGAGAATGCGGAAGGAGGGGCGGAAGCCAACGCCCAGTATGGATACGCAAATGATGGCAACCAAGACGAAAACGCAAGAAACGTACCAACACACCATGAGACAGTCGACATGAGTAAAAAGAAGGGACAACGCCCAAAACATGTGTACCAACAACCCTGAAATACAGACCAGTACGGGACCCAGGACCATTGACAACCTGGGACAGACGCTGAATGTGCTCAGTGTACCGAGTATGCAATGCCTCATCAATGCCATCAATATCCAAAGGCAGGCAAGCTCGCAAGGTGCGAGTAAGACCACCTTCACGGGGCAAAAGGATCCGTAGCACCTGAAAAAGAGCCCCCACAAAGTTATGGGCACGGGAGCGAGTGGAGAGAGCATCATCAATGTTCTGTTGCAGAGCACTTCGATACACTGAAGCAGCATCCAACTCAACAAGGCAGTTATAAAAACGAACAGCACGCCGAACATAGCAATGCACAAGAGGTTCAGATCCAAGCTCATGTAACAAAGGCAAAAGAGGCACAGACTGAGGGAGCTGCAACCACTGACGGACCAAACGGCACCGCTTAACCTCCAAAGGATCTTTAAGGCTATAGAATTTAGCTAGGGTCCAACCAGACGACCACAAACCCGGAATAGATAGAAGGCCCCAGAGTTCACACCCATACAAACCAGCTGGCTCCATAACAGTGTGCAACAATTTCAAGAAGGCTGGGAGTGCACAGGGAAAGTCTGGTGCCGCACGCATCTGAGCAGTAGCAGCATGAAAAGAAGAGGAAAAACAGGAGGCCCTGTGAGCTGCCATAGTGCCCGCAGAGGCTGCTGTGTCATAAATTAGGCCAAGATAGCGTGTCCCCTCAGTAGGTGAAGCTGATGCAAGGGGCGCGGAACCAAGACTCAAAGAACATTCACCAACTGGAGCTCCCGCCTGCAAACCCAAAACGAGTCCGATACACTTAGGCACTGACAGCTTAAGATTGCGAGCAGCGAGCACGACATTAGTATGGGTCAGCAAAGCCTGCAAGTCGGGGAGGTACTCTGCCATGAGAGCAGCATCATCAGCATAATGATAGTCCGGATGGCACCCAGGAAGACCAGGGAAGCATGGCCCCTTATCAAGTGCACTTAATGCTCCACTTAGTGGCTGGACATACAAATTGTATAACATGGGGCTCAGGGGGCATCCTTGCTTGACCCCAATACCAACATGGAAAGGCTCTGCAACAACTCCATTGGTAACCACCTGATAGCGCAAACCCTGGTACATGCCTGCAATCCCTCGCACAAGATGTTCGGGAAACTCCAACTGGAGGAGAGTTTCCACCAATTTGCCATGATCAGTAGTATCATATGCGGCCGAGACATCCAAGAATACCACATACATGAGACGATTGGTAGTGAGCGCATGATGAGCCAAATGCTGCACAACAAACATATTATGAAGGGTACTCCGATCAGGCAAGAACCCTGCTTGCCGGGGGAACATGTCACCATGCTGGTGACTGTACTGAGTGTGGGCCACATACACCCCAGAACCCAAGCAATTTGCATATAACTTGTGTAGTGAGGACACCACTATAGGGCGGTAGTTAACCTCCTGAGAATGGTCCCCACGCTTATATATAGGATTCAACAAGGCAAGACTCATCTCAGCGGGCTCCTTGCCAGCTAAGTGCACAGCTTGTAGAATGGATTGTATCAAATATCGAACAGGGTAGGCAGCCAGAGCAGGCACTGGGAGGCCTGTTTTACCAGGAGAGGCCCGGCGTTTAAGTCGCTTGAAGGCACTTTGAAGTTCATCATCCCCAAACAAGTCATCTAAGTCTTCTGTTGTAGGAGGTGCCAAGGATGGCAAGGGGGGCCTCACAGGCGGCCCACTGAAGACGCTGGAAAAGTGCTGGGCAAATTCATCAGCTGTAGGCACAACAGGGCTGGATTGGGCAATGCCACGGCGTAGGGCCTTCCAGAAGTATGTGGGCTGAGACCGACACAGCTGCTCAAACCTGGAGTATTGCTGTCCTGCATGCTGACGCTTCTTGCGCTGATAGAGACTGCGAAGCTGCTTGGTCTGCTCAGCTGTGACAGCCACACCACGAAGGGCCCGCACGGCGGCCTTGCACTCATCATCAAACCATGGCTGATGGACCTTTTTACGCCGACAAGAGCTAGACACCGCACGAATTTTCATCCCAACCACCTTGGCTGCCTGGAAAAGGGCCTGCCCAAGCAACTGGACAGACTGATCCAGTGTCTCAGAAGATAGAGTAGCTGTTTGGGCATCTGCAAGCAGAGCAATCACTGCTGGGTCTGTCTCAAGTGCAGAATAAAAGTCCATACGCTTTGCCTCATCCCACACTAATCGCACCATGGGTTCTGTTTGCCCAAAAGCAGAAGGAGACCCCACACTCTCCAAAGATGACATAGCAAGCCCCATAGACATGGGCAGGTGGTCACTACCATGGACATGACTAAGTACAACAGGGTTCAGAACCCTAGGCAGCAGACCGGCTGATACCAAACAATGATCTGGGCGGGTCTGTGCTCCACGAGCAGTAAAAAGACGGTACAATCGGCACAGCCACACCCCCACCAGCGCCCCGTCCTGTACAGAGGAGGGTACCAGTGGTCAAACATAAGTTTATCAAACATTGCCCAGAGCTATTCATCGCATGAGAGTCAGGACCACGGCGGCATGCCAGTCCAATCGGTCGACCAGAAGGATCTAAACCCCTATCATCCAAATCCCCAACATGTGCATTGAAGTCACCTATGCAGAGCACCTGTGCTCCAGATGCCTGAAAGGCACCTATTTCAGACAATACTGTGTCATACACCTCGTGCATTGCTGTGCTGTTCTGCGGAACATACACCGTACCGAGAATGAGCCTACCAACAGCGGTGGAGAATTGGAGCCAGATCACATATGGAGATAACTTTCGTAACTTAACCTGATACCGGACATGAATGTCGTTCTGAACGTATACGGCCAAACCATGGCCAGCCGTCCCTTGTGAAGAAGGACCACAACACACATATGGACGATGTGACTGTGATAGAAACCCATGCAGGGGATCAGCAAGAATGGATCTGGTCTCCTGCAATGCAACCACCGAATGCTGCCGAAACAAATGATGCCAATGCAAAAAAGCCTGGATCTTGGTGGGTGACGTACCATTGACATTATACGATAGCAATGTCAGGGAAGTCACTGTGGGCTGCCCACCCCTTCAAGCCAGCTTTGACTTCGGCGCAGCGGCCTGAGGAGGGACAGCTCCAGGGGGAGGAGGGGGGAAGGGGCCGTTGCTACCAGAAGCTCCTGCTGCTGTGGGTGCTGCTGGTCCAGCTCCTGCTGTACCTGCTGCTGCTGCTGTTGCTGCTGATGGCCCTGCAGCTGCTGATGATCCTGGTACTGCTGCTGGGCTTACTCCTTCCCGTGCAGGGGAGGGATTGCGTACCCGAGTGGGGCCTGTAGGTCTTGGGCCTGCTGCTGTGGGTGCTGCTGCTGCGCCAGGGGCTGTTGCTGCTGGGTTGGCCCTTGGGCGAGGGGGCACACACTGGGCTGGGTTCCACTGCGTGGCCGGTCGTACACCAGCCTGCACCCGCACGAAGATCTCGCTTCCATGCCACCGTGGGAAAGCGCCTGCTGTCTTGAGCTCCAGGAAACGTGGCTTCAGAGTGGACCGTTCATCCTGTTGCTGCTTGGTAAGGGCTTGGTCGAGACCCCACCCGCTCAGCTGTTTGAAGGCGTACCAGCGCTGGAGCGCCGTGAGGGTGAAGGTCCTGCTGATTAGCTTGACGAACCATACCGAACCTGCCTTGAAGGCTTCCGCAACAGCATAGTCAGGCAGGCCAGCTGCTGCACGCAACTTAGCGGAGACCTCCGTGCTAGTGGTTTGGGCACCCCGAGTGAAGACAATCACCTTGCAGTCATTGGCAGCCCGCATAAGCCGCTCCACTCGGTCAGACTCGGGGACGGGTGCAGCAGATGGAGCAGGCACAGGGCGTTGACGCCGAGCTTCCGTCACTTTGGCATCAAGTTCTGCCTTCTCCTTTTGCAGCTGCGTAATGACCTCCTTGGCAACGACAAGTTCCGCTTTCGCACGTTCAAGTTGCTCGGTGAATGACTCGGTGAGCACACGCACCTGCTCCTGCAGGGTTTCCATCTGCGCCTTAAGGGTCGCATTGCTAATGAGGAGGTCGTCATAAGCATCTTTGCTAATACTAGCAGCCTGCTGGGAGCCCCCACTACTGCTGGTTGGCTTCTGCCGTTTTGACATGGCTAGCGTGGACCAACTAACGCGACTTCATAATCTACTAGAAAACACTTGTATCCATTGTAAACAAATAAAACATTTAAGATGTGGTCCTGAACCACAGGACTCTCAAATGTGTTTCTGCGACCCACCACACTGACAGAAACCAGGTGCGACCCCAGCCCGCTAGCTACTCTTTTCACATGACAAAACCCATACACATACCATTGATTTATACTCGATTTCCAAATGCTGGGCGCCAGTGGGGGCCGCGCCACCCACAAGGAGCCCACTTAGGCTCCAACGGCATACTCAAGTTCCTGTCCAAAGCTCACATAATGGCTGCCACCAGCCCACCCTAGTGAGTAGATCCCTTGCTAGCCAATGTGTGTCAGGCCAGCTCATTTTGACTTGCCATGTGCTGACTAGTTGACGCAGACAACAACAAGCCAAGCAGCTTAATGCCTTGCTCAGGGCACAATACCAGCAATTGACACAGCACTAGCCCACCCAGCCTGTGGCACCGGCACGCATGCCTTTGGCCAGTTTGCACTAACATGATTCACACACAGCCTAATCCTGCAGCAGATTATGGAGACCACAGCTCATGTAAGTACAACCACACTCACCACCACCTGCAGTGCCTCACAACCAAACCAGAGAGAGAGAGAGAAAGAGAGAACTTCGGAGAAGGGGGGAAATGGCCCCATGAAGCCTCCCCTCATCCCTAACCAACCGGCCATGAAACACCTGCACCGATACATACGCGAACATCAAGGCCATTGCCCATCCAAATGCTGTCCAGAAGGTCTAATGATACAGTCAATGTATGAAAGCAAACCATGTGCATCTCATTGCTGTCCATTTCCTGCACGTCACACATTTTGTTAAACATATATATGAACCAAAGTTGGCGCAACAAATCCATAGAAGAGATTGCTTTGTAAGCAAGCATCACTGGCCTCAAACAAGCGCACTCCATGTACTATTACTTGTACCTGCATGCAGCCCTCATTAGACATATAGATCCTGAATCTGCCCTTAGTGGAGGCTGCCCTCATACTAGTCCTATCACTGCAGCGAACAGGCCGTCGCATTCCCATGCCCTGACATCCCGACGTCCTTGTTGTGGCGCAATCTGCCTCCTTAGCAAGTCCTGCAACAATGCCATTCCTCTGCAGCAGTGCTATCTCCCACAAAAGAATCACCAAGAAAAAGTGCTGGCTCTGGCTAGGAAAATGAAAAGTGCAAGCCCACTGCCATTATCAGCCATAGGCTCAGACGCTGCACTAATGTGCCCTCATGCAACACGTGTTGCTACCAAATCACAATAAAAAACACTCACCACCTGGTATGCTGAAGACAGAGATGGGGGCCGTGCCCGACAAGAATGCATCGGGCATGAGCCAGGCGTTCACCTTGTACCCAGCCTTAAGACAAAACCTTGCTGCCGCTACCTCCCTGGAGTCCGAAGGGAATTTGCCAGCACACAACCCCTGAATCATGTGACGCATGCATGCATGAGCAACAGATCACTGCTCTTGGACTACTCAAGTGCACAGCCCCAAAACACCCTCAGTCATAGCTTAGATACGATTGCTGGCAGCAGAGTAGCTGGAACTACTACTATCTGCCAGAGCAGGAAGGCAAAGCATGCCTAATCATTCAACACCCCCCGGTTCCCCACGCGGAGAAGCTGCACTTGCAGGAAAACATTACCCTTTGTTAGGAGCATGGGGGGTCACAACAGGACAGCAGAGCAACGCTTTTGACCAGATCTGCTCCCCATCAATATACAGGTATCTAATAGCATAGCACAGCGGCATAGAGCCAGGCCCCAGTGACATGACTCCAACCAGTATCTTCCCTCCCCACTTGTGCTTCTACGGCATCAGCTGACATGTCCACGTAGCCACTTCAATGAATCCAGGAATGGACCCACAAATCAAGCAGTCAAAATGACGCAATACCCTGCACATGCATCATCTGCCACAGTGCAACTCTTCCACATGCAAATGGCCCATACAGCTGCCTGATATATCAGTCCATGTGCCATAGCCGTACTAATCACCAATTCCCAGAACTCATATGGTCAGCCCTGATGTTAAAAACAAGCTTTTCATGCAATACATTTTCCTGGCAGTCCTACTCGGTGAACTGACGCCTCTGCTGAAGTTAGAACCCCCCTGCCTGCTAAAACAATAGTCAAATGTGATCCCTGCAGATCAAACCCATTTTACTCCATGGAGCAATACAATTCCATTGAGAGAGGGACATACAGCACAACGAAAAGCTGATCAGCCCAAAACAGCACAAATATGCACACTAACCGCCAGCATCATCACCACCTGCCATTACGCATCAGATATAGACCATAAAATGCTGTAGCTTCCTGGCAACAGCCCAGCAATTGGGGAGACCGTCCCGCCTTCCTTCTGCAAATGAAGCTCGAACAATAGACAAGCCATCAACCCTAAGACTCCGCCTTCAAGAGTAGTGATGGCGGAACTCTTGGCAAGGACTAAAAATCCACGGGGCAAACTTGGACGCTAGATGCTTCTGCATGGCGCAACACTTAATCACAGCATCCAGACGCAGATCATTTTCACATGTAACGCCCGGCACGGCACATGGGCTGCAGCATGCAATGCAGTCCGTGCTTGTACCAACAATAAGCCACCCAGCAGGCTTTCATTGGTCGCACTACAAGGGCTCAGCCCTAGAAAGGACTAAAAGGGCACTCGCAGTCCTTCAATGGACTTGTCGCAGACTTAAGCATCACCATAAAAAATCAAATCAAACAAAAAACCATGTCTGCTTGATCATTTCAGTGCCAAAACAGCCACACACCCTCTTTGCAAGACGATTTAGTGGGGCAGATAACATTCATTCTCTCAATTCACACTTTGCCACGCAGGACAAAGATTATGGGATACATGGCCTGGCTTGCTGACAGCTGCTGTCTGGTCTGATCAAGCCATGCGCCATCATTCAGCACTTGCAGCTTAACTGACCCCTAAACACATCAGTAATATCCTCTTTATCCACATCGATGAGTGCACATAACTCCTGCTGCCTCAGCATGCCATTAGGGAAGCCAATTTAAACCACAGTCAACACACTGCAAAACTGATGCCAATTTGAGCTGCTGTTGCTTCTGTTATCCCTAGGCCCTAGTTGTGCCTTGGAACTTGTCCCGTTGCTCATTGCAGCTTTGGATGCAATTCCATGCAACAGGAGTAATCACAGGGCCCTGCATTGTATCCCACTTAATGCGCATAGCATAGTCACACCATACCCCTAAAAAGCCAGCCTCCTTAAAGTAGGCAGCTAGTCGCGGTACTTGATTAACCTTCCAGCTTGAGACATGCCACATTGCAGACCTCCACCCACCAAGACATACAAATAAGCAACAAATTTGACTGCATTTAATCGCCATCGCACATATCGTACAATTGCACACTTACAAGCATATTGCCAAAAGTTAACTGTCCACTCTCTTACTCACATGTGGTACTCCTCGTAACTTTCCTCCCCTTCCTCCTCATTTCCTTCATCAATCTCCCCTGCCTCTGCCAGCTCAAACAGATCCCTACATCTGTCGACAGGCATCAGGTACATGATGTACTCCAGTCCCTTCCCTGCCACCAGCTGCTCCCCTTTGCCCTTGCGGATGGTGGTTGGGAAGGTGCGACCAGCAAGCTCCTCAATGGTCACACTCACAATGGAGTGCGTCCCAGCAACGCCCTTGAACCTGGAAGGAGAGGCAATGACACCAAGGCTGAGCAGGAGAATGGTGTGGTCATGCTGCACATGCCTTTCCATGACCAACTCCAAGAAATGCCTGCAAGGATCACGTTTGATCATATGCCTTTAAACAGCACGTGTCTTCACAGCTCCACCACAGCCCCTGGTGCAACATATGTGGAAGTGCAGCAGTCCATGCAGAGGCCAAAAGCAGCAGAGGTCTGACCTGAGCTGTTTTGATACCACAATCCAGTTGCCACACTCTTCGGTCTCGACAAGGGGCTGCCATACATCTGTAGAACTTTCTGTTAGTTGGAAGGAAGGCAAGGCACAAGGCACAAGGCACATGCTTTCCTTGCTTCTTCTGTAAACTGCATTGCTTTTTCAAATAAGAACAGCAAAGAGTCTGTTGTCAACTACCTGACAAGCTGGCGAGAGCAACACTGAGAACCATCTTTCTGCTGCACATGTCATTGCAGGACCCCTCCATCAACTTACTTGAAGGTACCCAGGTCATGCACCAACAGCTGGCGCGCCCACAGCCAACTCCCAGCCATCAGTTCGCTGCAGGTCTGGCCAATGCTCGGCCCCTCAAACCCTGTAGTACTCTTCTCAGTCTCATGTGCGCTCTGTGGGCCTCGGCTGCTCGCTCCTGTCATCCGCAAACTCTGCAACATCTCCTGGTCCGGCAAGGGGGCCACCGACGGCATCTCAGGGCACACCTCTGCTGCTTTTGGGCCCGCACCAAGCACCACTGCCAGCGGACCGCTGTGCTCCCCAGTAATTACTCCTGGCACTGCTGCAGCCCCCTGCCACAATGCCGCTGCAAGAGGCCCGCTGTGATCAGCCAGAGCTGCTCCTAGTCCTGCTGCTGCTAGACCCTGTGCTGTCAAGGAAACAGCCGAGGACGACGGGGCGCGTCTGACTGCAAGGGGTCCCGAGTCATCACCATCAAAAGCCGCTGCTGCTGTAACTGCTGCTGCCGCAGCCACTGCTGAAGCAGAGCCATGCCAAAAGGGTGCTGGTGCACTGTGGCTCTCCGCTGCTGGAGCTGCGCCTGCTGCAGAGGTCGCCCTCCAAGGCAAGACAGGAAATGCCCCGCTGCACTGACAAGCAGAAGCTGCCTCTCCTGCTAAGTCCCCAAGAGAGCCCTGCTTCAGCAGCCGCCCGTATCGTAAACTGGCTGCAGTTGGAGTCCCAGCAGTGACTAGTCCGCTGCCACCTCCTCCTGCCAGCACTGCTGCATCAAGACGAGAGCTGCTACCACCTGCAGACCCTTCCCAACCCCCCGAGGAGCCCCGAAGGAGTAGGGTCCCCATGGGAATGCTTCCACCCGTTGACGATGCGCCCAGTCCTACTCCTGCACCACCTGCTGCATCAAATCCCCCTGAGCCAACTTTGTACAGCCGCCCGCTGCTTCCACCTGGCCCCACTGCTGACGTCCCAAGAGGGGCACTGCTGCTGCCTAATGTACCTGCCAAAGAAGGGGCCCCTAGAGAGACCTGCCGCAGCAGTGACCCCAGAGGCCCGACCGGCCCAGCCTGCTTTGCCCCTCTTCCTTCAAACGACTGCCTGGAGAGACCACGTAGGGGAGCGCTGTTCCCCAATCCCCGCCTACCATCGCTAATGCTAAGGGAATGCCTCCTACCATGCAAAGACCCGTCAGAACCTGCTGCTGCACCACTCTGACTGACCTGTTGCCAAGTGGGCGCAGCCTGGCCTCTGCCCGGCCCAGCACTGAGCACTCCCTCAAGACTTAGGGAATGCCTTCTTGATCCCGACGACCCTGGCATGGTCACAGATGCATGTCGAAGCAGGGTGCCGAGGCTTGCAAGGTTGCCCGTCCCGGTCGTGCTACCGACATCAATGCTCCTCCGACTGCCTCTAGGGAGCCCCTCCAACACATGCTGCTGCCGCTGCTGTACCTCCTCGTTCGGAAACAGATCCCCACTATAATCTTCTCCGCCCACCATCATCAGCCGCTGTAAGCCTCCTGCTGAGTTCATAGGCGAAGACATGCTGCTTGCAGGGTGTGAGGAGGGTACCAGATGTGTGGACGCAAACTGCAAGCTCTGGTTGCTGTAACCAACACCAGCCCCAACCGCTTCAGCTGCTGCGACGACAAGTGAAGTGGGCAACGCAATGCGCAAGCCCTGGTCAAATTCAGCAGGTGCCCCAGGACCATCACCCTGATTGTATAGCAGCGACCTGCGACGCCGGCTGCTGCTGCTGTGCAACCCCCCCTCCAGCATCACCTGCTGTTCCAGCTCGGACATCACATCTATATTACTGCTGCTCTTGAGCAAACTCTTGCTCGACCCACTTGTTCTGAGTTGGTTGTTGCCCTCAGGGGCACCATCAAGACCCGGCACCCTAGAGTGACTGCTGCCGTCAAGCATCCCTTCTCCGTACTGCCCACGAGAAGGACGCCTACTGCTACTGCAGCTTGCCACTTCCCGCTCCCTCATAGAGCATGGGCCGATAGACCTCCTGTAGAACTGGTTACCCCCTCGAGCACTTCCCCCTGCTCTCGCTGCAGCTTCTGCCGCCGCTGCAGGGTTCAACCCTCCTCCTAACGAGTGCCAGCTATTCCGCCTGTCTTTGGCCCCTCCCATTAGCGAGTGCCAGCTATTCCGCCTGTTTTTGCCCCCTCCGCCTCCGCCTCCCCCTTGCCCGGCCCGCCTACCATTGCGCCCCACCTCACCATAGTGCAAGCCCTGCTCCTGTTGGACCTGGCTGCTGCTGTAGCCATTCGCAAGTCCATGGGTGCGGTTGTTCTGACTGAAACTGACAGAATCACGAGACCCAAAGCTGAAGCTGCTGCCAGAGACAAAGCTAGTGTTGCCCTGAGAGAGCTGCAACCTTAGCTGTGCTACCAGCTCTGCACTGTTGCTGCTGTAGCCGGTCAAAGAGCTAGACCTGCCTGCAGGGGGGCCATTCCTGCTGTTGCGGCGGCTCCTTCTGAACACGTCCTTCAGCTGGAAAGAGCTTCTCCTTGTCCTCTCGGACTGCCCCAACGGCGCAGAAGTGTTCAAGTCCACACCACTGGCTGCCGTGGCATCGTTCAGTTTTACCTCCCGCTGTATGTTGGCCATGGACAGAACATGTAAACTCTCTCCCTGGTGCTGCTGCTGCTGCTGCTGCAATCGCCATGGTTGTGGAGCTCGCGCCTGATGAGGACTGTGGCTTGACTGCTCTTCGCTTAGCCTGTGCAAACCGCCAATCCCACATGCTGCGCTTGGTGCCAGCGGCTGGATCTCAATTCCCTCTGCTACTGCCTGTGCCCCACCTGTGGTAGCTTGTAAGTCCCCTATACTTGTCTGAAAGTGCCATTTCTGCTCCTGCACCTGCCTCTGATTCCATGGCTGCTGCTGCTGCTGCCTCTGATCCCGTGGCTGCTGCTGCTGGTGCTGCTGCTGCCTCTGATCCCATGGCTGCTGCTGGTGCTGCTGCCTCTGATCCCATGGCTGCTGCTGCTGCTGCTGGTGCTGCCTCTGATCCCATGGCTGCTGGTGCTGCTGCTGCTGGTGCTGCTGCCTCTGACCCCATGGCCGCTGCTGCTGCTGGTGCTGCCTCTGATCCCATGGCTGCGGCTGCTGGTATCCAGTGTGGCACCCAAGCTGTCCCCAGGACCTAGCCATGCCATCATATGAGGCCCAGGCTTCAATTCCCTCCCCCAGAGCATGGCCAGGCCCTCTAGCAAACCCAGCCCCACTTTCCCCCCACTTTGATACACCCTCCTGCATGTGCAGCCCTAGATCACCATTAAGTTGATTCCTATGCCGCGCAGAGGAGTGAAACAACGTGCTGTTCTCTGAAACCTCTACTAAAGTAGTCAGGTCACTTGCTCTCCGGTTGCGGCCGCTGCGTGGGTAAGCATGACCGGTCTGCAACATACCCCCATCAACACCTCCACTCCCACCACCAACCCCTGGTGCGGGTGCAGAAGCTGCCTGCATGTTGACGTCTCCCTGCTGCTGTTCCTGCCCCCTGCGGAGCTGCATTTCCAACCAGGTGCTACTGCTAACCCCTTCGCCTGAGCTGCCGCTGCTGGTGCTGCTCTTGAAACCATGCTCCAAGGACCAGGGCTTGAACAGGCCGCTACTATAAGCAGCCGACTGATGAGAGGTAGGAGAGAGGCCATGACTACTGCCATATGCATCAGCAGCCATTGGCTGGCCTGCAGAGGCAGAGGCCCCCTGGCTGGCGCCCCAGCTGCTGTGACTGCTGCCTGCCTCTGCTGCTGTGCCGCCATATACTGGGTCACGATCACCACCATGAGCACCACCACTAGCTGATCCGCCAGGCATCTCACTTTCAAAGTGGACTCCCTTCTTACTGCTGTTTTCGGGTGCTGCCACAGCAGGAGGACCCCTCCATCCAGCCCCGGCTGACTGACCCCCACCAGCGCCCGTGGGAGCTGCCAACGTCCCTGCTGCGGCCGCTGCTTCCTCCATGCTCAACCCTGCTCTTACCCCTTGAGAAGCAGCAGCAGCTGCAGCTACAGCCCCCTCCTGCTTTTCCCACCCAGGCCCTTGCTGAATGTCCACACCATCAGAGACACCACTTGCCCGCCGAGCACCTGGTGCTGTGCCCATGTTCTGCGGCCGCATGAAGAGCCATGGCCATGGACGGCGTCCCTGATTGGCAAAGTAGACGCAGTACTCCTGGAGCTCTTGATCTTCAGCTAGCTGGGCAGGATCGATGTCCACCCAGCTGCTGATGATCCTCAGCATGAGCTCCTTTGATACAAGCACCTGTTCATGAGGAAAGCAGAACAAAGCCCATTAGCGTACTAGTCATGCTAAACATATTTGGCAGTTTACTTCTGGAGTGTTTTTGGGCGCTACAGAGCTCGTAGACAACTGACTGCAATATCAATCCTGCAGCCTGCAGACCGTGCGAGTCTCCCTTAACGCACCACGAATCCAATAATGTGCATTTAGTAGACGTACGTATCTTCTGAATACCACACAATGGAAGCTTCGCCGGATTCTACTACACCAATGAGGTTGCGATAGGCCAGATGGCGGACAGCTGCATAGAGTTGCATAGCTATGTATAGGCATCGCTATGCGAGGTACTTCCAGACACCCAGCAATAGTATTCAACACAAAACTTCATCTCGCAGAATCACCTCCTGGCCTAGTGCGTATGGTTTTAAACTCACCTGCCCCCCTCTGGCTGCAGCATGGCAATAGCGAGCTGCTCTGTTGACCAAAGGCCCAAAGTAATCTGCCCTGCCTGTGGTTGTATGGGGCACCACCCTTGTGGGCACTCCCGCATAGATGCCCATCTTGACCTTTGGCCCTCTGAACACCACATTGCCATGCATGTCCCGCTCCTCCTCACAGGTCGGCAGGTCAAGGACACTACAAGGGCAAAGAAGCAGAACAACGGTGGTTCAAGCACAGCCCCAGCAACCTACCAAGAGTTTAACACATATGACCCAACTAGCAGGCTAAGGAGAGTAAAGAAACATGCACAACATGTAAAAGAGCTACTGCTTGTGACTGCTCAAGGACCAATGCATTCCATAGACTGAACCATCGACGCTGTAGTTTTGCAAACCCACGTTAAATTTGTGATACCACAGGCGATGCACAATTTATAAGCAATCTGCTCATGTCATTGGAACCCAAGCCATGGACGTGTTTTGTGAATGCTGATGTCTGGGCCCAAGAATCCCAAGCTTTGAATTGAGAAACGAGCAAGTGCAGAGGCAGACAGTCCAACTCAACAAGAAAATCATGGTGACTAGTATCTTCTTGCACTTCTCCACGGTTTGGTGACTTCTACTCATAGCAGTATCTAGAATGTATCTAAGTCATTCCTTACCTTGATGGCCAGCTTAAATCTCTCAGGACCTGCTGCACCATGAGGCACCACTCCAGTGCTGCATCTGCTGCCGTAAAAGCCACCATGAAGCTCCCCTCTGCCTCCTGACACTCATAGCCTCCAGCAGCTAGCAGCAGCCAGCGCACACAGTCACTATAGAGCTGCGCTGCTGCCTCTGCTGCCTCTCTGTTTATGCTGAGCATCTCCTGATAACGCTCAATGGTGCAGAACACAAGCACGACCTCGGAGAGTGGCCGGAGAGCTGCGCCCTTAGGGTCTCCCAAGGGCTGCATACCAGCAGCAGGAGCATCAAAGTAGCCAGGGGTCTCTTGACGTACAGAAGCCAGGCGCGGAAAGAATCGGGCCCGGTCCTCCAGCCCCGGTGCCATCAGCTGCATGACATGAACAGAGCGGCATCAGAATTCGGAGTACTCTTCTAAGAGATCTGGGTTTCAGCATGATACAAGCCATGTGTGTGGGACTATGGCGCAGCTGAGGGCGAGTGACAAGTTGGTTTTCAGCTTTGGTGCAGATTGCCTGCTGCCTTGGGCCACATGCAGCTTGAAACACAAAATGCACACATCAATCACCTCTTCTGTCATGTGGCACAACACTATGCACCATACTAGATCAAGCTGTTCACCTCATGACAAGTGGAGCAATTCGCAGAGCATGCAACAGGTATCCTGCATTGCTGTGTCAGCAATTAACGAGGTGTGGCACAATCTCCTTACCTGCGTGAGATTAAGAGGTTCCTCCAAACCAGCCAGCTCATGGACCCCCATATCAATCACCATCACTCCATATGCAATGCCAGAGTTGCGCCTTGTCCTGCCCATCTTTTCCACTGACACAGGCCTCAGGAAGCTCTTCATCCTCTCTCCTAAGCTGGCACTGCTGGGCTCAAAGCTCAACCTGCATCAGCAACAGGTGACATTATCACAACCAGCAGCAGCAGCAGCCATGATTTCTGCAAGAAGATCCAAAGCTCTTCATTAGCAGCATATCCATCGCCCACCACCATGCTTCATTCCAGTACAATCCAGTACATTGATGCCTAGAGATATCACCAGTGTGAGACTGCCAGAATATGCTCTGTAGCGTGCCGAGGTGGTGGAAGGAGCTGCAGGGCATGGCTCTCAGCAGGGCACTCCTTCAAAATATCAAACTTGCTTATTGCATGAGAAGCTGCAAGCATGCTTCTTCCTGGCTCATAAAGCTAAAAGGTAGGGTATCAAAGGAAACTGCAGTACAAGCAAGGCCAACATGCTAACAAACATTGAGAAAGCAAGCCCGGAAGGTTAGGCATGCTCAAACACCCACTAATGCTTTTATGGCCAGTTGCAACTACTTACAATTGTCCAATACTGCTTTTGCTTCTCCTGAGAGGGATGGCACCTGAGATGCCCCCTTCCTCTACATCTCCACCTTCCGAGGGTCCCTCAAAGGAGGATTTGGAGCCATTGGAGCTCTTCGTGGGAAGTTGCGACTTGCCACCCGTGCGCTTGAATGCTGCTGGCAGCAATCCCCACAGCAAACCTCCGTGGCTGGAGCCGTCACTCCTCATGCTTTTTCCGTTGCTGTTCGCCCTGCCCCTGTTCCGCATCATTGCCCGTCTTGAGCCCTCAGTGTCAGGCCCGTGTCCTAAGGATCCAGCAAAATCATCCATGCTTTCATGTCTGCTCCTGGTTTGGGTCTCAGGCTGTGGCACTTCTGCGCTGCTTGTCTGAGGTAGGGGCATTGAGTTTTCCAGAGGAGCTGCTGGCAAGCACACAACACAGTGCACCAAAGTCAAAATCAGCTTCATAAACAACAAAGTTGCATGCTATACGCATAGCCCCCTGGCGCAAGGTGCTGTGGTTCATTTCTAAGCTGAGTGCGCAGCAAGGTAGCCGCTGCAACTTTGCTGCAAGGCCGCAAAAGCCGATTCTCCGCCACACACGCTGGACATGACAGAGCTCAGAGCTGAACATGGTCTAGGAATCCTCATGCTGTTGCATCCCTCAGTGGGTCCATCACAGCCTTCGTAATGCAGCATCACAGCATTTCTATGTGCGACAAAACCAAAGTAGACACCAATGCAGCCATCACAGCACCCTTACTCATGCTGCAGCGTGCTTGGCTTACCTCCTGGATCAGTGGGTGCATACAAAGGCACATTGCTACATGCAAAATAAGCCTTCCGCAGCTTCTCCACTGCATCCAGAACCACGCCACCCAACTCAGGCAGCCTGCTGTTGATGCCCCTGAAGGTCTCAGGGTCAATCAGCACCTGCAAGATGACGCAAAAGGATAGAGGAGGGTTGGAAACTAGAGGGATGAAGGGCATGGACATATAAGGTGACTGCGTTTAGTCAACATAATAGCAGTGTCTTTTCCATGGGAAGGGGCTACATCTGCAAATGGGAAATTGGGAATACAGCCAGACACGATACTTTGCATATGCATTTGCAAAGGATCAAAATTCCATGAACGGTGCTGATAAACACCTAGGTATTTCAAATCACAACGTAGCTGTATGCTTGTTTGTGGATGGTACGCCTGTTTGTGAACGGTACGGTTGCTAGAAGGTGCTTGATGGTATGAGATTACTGCAGCTGTGGTATGTTCAGTGCTATATGTGTTAATGCGTCTGCTTTATCAAGCTAAGCACAGTTTCAGGACAGTTAGCCAATAAACTGTCGCATATGCGTATTTCTCACCTGGCCTCCATGGGGCGCTTCCCCCACTGCCTGCACCTTCTTCAACACGTCGCCTGTGTACTCTGCACGCTTTGTCACAGTGTGGACACGTACGCTCTCCACGTAGCCCGTAGCCACGCTCATGCGCACCCTCATCCCCCTAAATAGCACCTGCTGCTTCCACTCCATCAAGCCAGCAGCATCTCTAGCCCGCCCCTGGAAAGGTGTGTCATTACCAGCACCGAACGCTAATCCTGAGCCCAGAGACCTAAACCTCCCACCCACATCCCTAGCCATTTGCCACTCCTCCATGCTATGCACACTATCGTCCCCATCAAACCCTATTGCAGCTGCAGACAGAGTGGGGTTAGGTCCAAACCTCCTAACCGAGTCTGTACAATCATCCGGCCCATTGCCTGCCATGGCTCGTTCCAGCAGCTCCTCCCACCGATGCTGCCGAGCTTTGCGTCGTTCCAAGCAGGTCTGTGCTGATTCCTCGCTTGTCATGCGATGAAACAGCAATGCTTCAGGCCATTCTGCATCTGCAATATGAAACAGCAGCACACATTCATCAGTACTTAACTGAGCAACCACAGGCCTCCAGTAAATCCAGGGAATCACAAATGATGACAACCGTGCTGCAGTGGCACCAAATATGTTGGGAGAAGTGAATATGTTTGCATGCTTCTTACAAAACATGTGAGCAAAGCAGTGGTTGCTGCTAATTGAAAACACAAATGGGATGCACCTCAAAACTCCAGCTTACTTAGGCGCCAATATGGGGTCATTTAGGCTCCCCTCTACGACAAGACATGCACCGCCTGCTCACTTGCTTTTGAACCTCCTAGGTTACTTGCAAGGCTGGGCCACTTGGCAGACTGACTGGCAGTAGTAGCTGACTGGCTAGGTTACTTGGCAGACCCCGCAGCAGAATGGAGATGCTGCAAGTTTGCATACTGCACTACTCATGAACCTGCAGCAACTCACAGTGCATAGCCAATTGTATTGCAAGGCACCAGGCCACGGCATCAAAGGGCTCATGGAACGCCACCAGGAACGCATCCCCTTCTGTTGAAACCTCATAACCATAAAAGTTGCCCATCATCTGGCGCATTAGCCGATCATGCAGCTGGAACGCCTCCGCTGCAAGCTCAGTGTCCCATTCCCACAGCTCAGTGGAGCCCTGCAGCAATGTGGGTAATGAGAGGGAGCCAAGCACGAGAGATACTTCAGCTTAGCGTCACATTTCCAGAGCCCTGTATCAGAACTCTGCAGCAAAGCAGACTGTGGCCTTGGCAGCATGCTTACAACTGTCTTGGTTGCACATGTGCCACTACCTGACAGGACTTCATATGTAAGCAAACAGACCAGACAGACACCTCCAACCGCCTCCTACTAGCGAATTCTGCTCATGTTTGAAAGCCCACCCCCCGGACCCCTGCTTGGGGCTAGATGAGTGGTAAAATCCTTCACCATACCGAGGACATGATGCAAAAGAGGCAATGTAATAGCGGTCTGGGGAGATTCATGAACCTGAGTTTGGAAAAGTATGCAGGATGTCCGGAAATGCAATTGACAGACCCATGTCAGTACATGCAATCATCAGGGTAGAGTGCTGCAGCCATGAATTATGATTAGATTGGTCAAAGCATATGTGCCGTTGCATACAAAGCTGACCGCAAAGCACCCCTACGATTGCTTTGCATAAGATTTGGAAGCGTTTTGATCGCATGCTCGCACCTGCACATCCGTGAGGACCAAAGTGACCTCCCTCTCTGCTCCAGGTGGACCCTTCTTGTCAGCGCCGAGACGCATCTGGTCCATGAAACGCCTAAAACTGAACTTGTAGCCAAGGAACCCCAGCAGCATTGCTACAACGAGCACCACCAGGACAGGGACCAAAATTGGTCGCAGGTCCGTTCGACTCCACTGCATAATATGAGCAGCACCCAACAGATGTCAGCTTTTCAAGTAATAGTAGTCCTTACGGACCAAATCTCTCAAAGCCTTTGATCCCCACAACTGATGCATTTGAGATCACAGAAGGTGGAAGGCCGGTGTATGTGGAATCTCTCACAACAACTGAGCAGTGAGGATCAAATAGGTGCTGCTGCTGCTAATGAGGCCGGAGAATCATACTTTCCTGCTGCAGCAAGCAGCCCAAGGATTGAATATGCGAGGGACTGCCCGTCAATACATCAGAGCCATGCACTGTTAAGCTTCGCTGCTCCAGTCGCAGGACCTTTCAGGTTAACATTAAGTACTACCATGTAGGCTGCCCAACCAAGCGAGGTCCATGTGTATACCACAAAGTCCCTCCCCTGGGCCAATGCATCACTGCTACTGCACCATGCTGTCCATCCACCCACCTCGGGCACTGCACACGCAATGGCTACAAGCACGCCGTTCTCGTACTGCTTGCTTGCAGTGTAGCCCTCCTCACAGAAGCAAGATTCAAAGGAGTAATAGCTGGGATCCAACTTCACAATTGCCTCTTCGTCCCTTTTACTGTGCAGCGACCGACAGAGCAATCTCATTTGCCCAGAACTATCTGGTTGTAGGTTCAATGATGACATTCGCCTGCATGGCGGAAGCAGCAAGAGTACCGGTGCCGAGTTAGGATATCATCATATAAATGTAGCTGAGCGTATACAGGGCACCTTTTAACATTGGACAGTAGAATGTCTGTCATGCAGACGGAATCAATGGGAGCTACGCACCCACTGTGGTCATAGCTCCAGAAGACAAACCCCTGGAAAGCTTACAGTTATAGCCACACCCACATCTCAACGAAATTGCCTGCAGGTACGTGCACAGACATTTAGCAAACAAAGTAAAGGCCATCCTATGCCGTTGCATCCCAATTTGGCTCTATCATGCAAAGCAGTCGCACATGTTTCCTGCAGCACTGCTTGCACAGGGTTGCCAAGAAACATGAGCTGTGAATGTCCAGCCTGGACCACTTACAATGACATAGTAATCCAGGAAGGCAGGGGAGCTCCCTTGGCAAGGCTGTTCCCGTCCAGCGCCACCAAGCTTGCATAAGAAAGCACCTGGTAAGTGTCTGGCACTAGGCCTGTCAGCTGGTTGTCAGAGAGCCTCAAAAGGTCGATGTGTGATGCATCACCAAGGTCCTCTGGCAGCGGTCCAGACAAGTTGTTTTTGGACAAATCCAACAGCTGCAGGTTCCCCCTGGCACCGCACACCCAACACACACGTCAATGGATAAGTGGTTGCGCTGCAACAGGGCAAAATATCTCGAGTAGACAGGGTGAGCAAGTACCCGCCGCTCGCGCACTAGTGAGCTTGTCTTGACTAAGAGCGCAATGTGGGGTGATCTCTCCATTAAGCAGTACAAGCAGTACCTGGCTCTTCTGTTGGGTACCCAGCTTCCATGCACAGGTTTGTGCACAGCAATGGTCATAAGCAAAATGGCAGCAGTGCGCTCATTCAGGTTAATCATATCACCATGCAGGCTGCAACCTGTTGTATACACAGACACACAAAGCACCACCTCTGTGCAGACTCACCCAGCAAACAGCGCTGGTAAAGGCCCATAGAACTTGTTGTTATCCAGTTGCAGCTCTGTCAGAGCTGTGTTGTGGCTCCAGTCGGGTAGTGTCCCAGTCAGCTCATTGTCCCCCAGCAACAGGCTGATGACAGGAAATCGTGCCAGGAACCTTGGGAAAGGTCCAGACAAGCTGTTGTTCTTGAAGTCAATCCGGCTGATCATGTGACTGTCCAGGATGCTATCTGCAAAAGGAAGCTCGGGGTTAGGACTGGGCTTCTCTGCTCAGTAGCCCATCACAAAAAAGCAAATCAATGATGCAAGGCTGTGTGGGACTTTGTTTGCTCAATTTCTTTCACGCTGCAACACCCTGCTAGGGTTAATAACAACTTGCTAACTGCAGCTGCTGGATTGGGAACGTTGCCAAGAGGTGATACTCGCAAGGATCCAGTACAGGACGCCCAACAGCATGTTGACATTTTCTAAAGCTTGCCTGCAGTAACTACGCTCAGTTTGCCTACTTACCTTGCAAGATGGGCGCGCTTGCAAGGTTCAAAAACGAACCTGGAGCTGGATTGGAGAGCCGAGAGAAGCAGCAGCCCCTCATGCTTATAGTCTGCAAGCAAGCAATGATGGTTCAGACAGTAAGACCGAGAAAGCCGGAAAAGGCTTACATGAACATGAGTAAATGGCTGCTTGGCATAGTTTTGCTCGCTCCAGACCAATGTGAGGCAGGATTATGCTCAAGCTATGCAGCCAAGGTAGGCAGAGTCTTGTGTGCTGGCTCAGGATAGCAGTGGTAATGCCATTTGAACCCACTACCATACATGGGGAAGTATGAGAGTACAGGACATGATGACTGCAGGATGTTGAGACACTGTTGAGTGCTTCCTCGGGCATCAACATAAGTCTCCCGTTAACACCTACTCTGACCTGCATAAGAACATGTGCTTGGCTCCCTTGACATGCTTATTTGCTGCCAACATCCCATCCATCGACTGCAAACCTCCTTCAAACTCACCTCGATCTCATTGATCGTGAAGAACTCCACAGGGAATGTTCCCGTGATACAATTGCCGTTCAGATTGAAAGCTTTCAACTGATTGAGCTTGGTGTAGCTGACTGGTAGCTCCCCAGTAAGCTGATTGTGGGAGAGCGTCAGTTGCGTAAGGTTCACCAGAGTCGACCAACTCTCTGGTAGAGTGCCTGTAAACCTGTTCCCGTCTGCCAGTATCCACCGCAGTTGCTTTGCCTGAGCCAGCATGGTTGGAAGTGGCCCATGCAGGTCATTGTACCTCAAATCAATGTACATCAACCCGTCTACAAACTTCTCCAGGATATATGTAGAGAGGCTACCTCTCGCTTTGTTGCTGAACAGGCATATCGAGACCACCACCCCATCACGGCACTTAGCGAGGGTCTCGTGGTGCTCGATTACTTTCTCCTGGCAGCAGGTAATTCCTTCCCAGGAGCAGTGGGGCTGGTCCGTGAGCCACCCGCTCTGCAGTCTCCAATTTGGCCCGTCGAGCGTGTTATACAGCTCAACAAGCCCTTGGCGCTGGATCTCCTGGCATGCCTCATCACAGGGGCGGGGCGAACAACCCACAAGCGTAACATGCGATGCCACCAAGAGACCCAGCAGCAGACTGAGAAACATGACTGTCAGCTAGACATCCATAGCTTCCCACCCCAAGCACGCAATGACATCTCTGTATATGCACTATCTGCTTGCACGCTGCCTGGGTTTGCAATAGACGAAGGTGCTCCGCATAACAGGTCTTCACTGATTAAAAGGCCATGGTTGTATACTCGTCATATGCGCAATGGTGGACGAAATGCAAAGTGATCACCCTGGAAACTGGCCGTAAGAGGCCTGTAATGAAGCAGCCACCCTATATCGGTTCGTCTTTTCGTCACTGGTTAGTCATGATGCATCAAGTGACACACGCACCGGCTTGAACTGGGCTAATTTTATGCGCGGCTTGTATAAATGAAAACTCATACCCTACTATGAAAGCCATCAAGCGTCTGGCCCGCAGGATCCCAGGACGTTCCCTTGCAAGTATGTTCTACGTGTACAGGCAATTCACCTTGTGACAGTGCCAGAGGAAAGTACTAGTTCAGAAAAGGGCTAGCCAAAAAGGGTGCCTGCAAGCGCATAGTACCTCTAATGAACAAACAAAATCAAAAAAACATTCAAGGATGAAAAGACTGTAGACTGTATGTGTATACGCCCAGATAAAAGCATAACACATATGCTCTATAAATCAAAGCCGGATGCTCACACAAAGCAATTGACCTGCAAGTGCAAGGCCAATAGGTGGTATGGTGCGCTGTACAGGCGGCAGGCAGCAGTCAACCCGCGCATGTTTGATTTATCTATCAACATGATTGGTCAAATGAAGAGGTGAGAATGAAGAGTGTGCAGTCAAGCACACGCGCACTCACTCAAGCACATCAATAATGCCAAGTGTATGTACCTTACTCATGGTCACCAACCTCGCATGCTGAGCATCCACCACCACCTCCACCGACGATGAAGTTCAAGCTACTTGATTCCCCAATCGGAGGTTACATGCACCATCTAGAGTGCCACAAGCATGATGTATCAATCCGTATTGCCGTCTCACACTTTACTGCACAGTACCACCAGGTGGATCTGAATCACGAATTGCTATCACAACTTCAACAAAATACAATTATTACAATTACAATTACAAAATGGCCCCGTCAAAGCGGGGCGCCGGTGGTGCCGCAAGACAGCACCTGCATGCTGCTGGCAAACACAAAGAACAAATGCTTCATTTACCATGCCAATGCTTTACCGGCCATCATCATGAGATGTCAGCTCTGACGTAGGCTGTGCGAAGGGTAGCAGTACGCATGCAGAGCATCTCTTATCCATTGTTTTTGGAGGCCATCCAATGGTGTGTTTGGTCGTTTCGACCTAACAGCCCTTTGCGATTGCCACGCCTTGAATGTTTGTGTTTGTTAAACATTGGGCTCTGGACATCTGAAACAAAAGTAAAGCAAATATGATTCTGGGACATACTCCCTGAGTAATGACAACTGCAACACAGCCTAAGAGAGGCGCCACCAGACAGTGCCAAGACAGGTTTATTCTTTGCCCCCGCTGCACCGCTCGCTCATATGCAAGCGCCCTTGCGCCAGCTGTAGTGCAAGCTCTGAAGGCCCTGAACTGCCAATCAATGACAGCTAACGTATAGTGCTGACCCAAGGGATACATATGCAAGAAGGGATTTCCCCCCTTCTCTGCGTAGTTCTCTCTCTCTCTCTCTGCTGACCCAAGGGAATGCTTGATATATCTAACATGAAAGGTGAATGAAGATATGAGAAATGCTAAAAGTTAACCTAAAGTGAGATGTTGTCGATGCGCGCAGAGGAGGTCGACACGCCTCTCTGGCTATCATCAAAAGGCTGCTGTCCTATTAATGCTGTTGTAAGACATGAAGGCATCAGGCTACCTGGTATGCTGTTGAGCTGAACATGCTGTCATAGGTGTTAGCTCGTTCAGACGGGAACTGCCAGTGCTGTCAAGAATACCTCACCGCCATAATGCCAAAAGCAGTTTTACCAAAGAACATATATAGCTGCAGACTAGAGGAACTATAGATAAGCGTAGGGTGGGGCCTGCCCTGTACTTATCTTTTGCTAGGAGCTATGAGTGCTGATCTTCGCCTAGAGTTGTCTTCTCAAACGGTAGCAATGATCACCTGTAGAGCAACGCCAAGCCACAGTCAGTCTCTTGAATTGATGGCCCAGTAGTCTTCTTGTTGTCCTCCAGTTTATAGACTGACCACAGCTCTGGCGCCATCTTCCGGTCTTCATTGAAAGAGGCGTGTGTCAGGCGTGTGTTGTGTCACTATTCGTAGTGACAAGTGCCGATTTGAACATCAGTCCTTCGCATGCGCATCATATAGCAGTACCAACAGGCCGCAAACATGTTTCTATATTTAACATGATTTCTGAAACACGCATTCAACTATTTTAGAGTGATTTTACATGTCTCCTGTGTGCCTACTATACACGGGCAGACAAGCTGCTCCCCATGGTCCCTATGATTACAGATTTGAGACTTGATACTTTTGAACTACAATTATTTACATACGTTATAGATCCACCAAGGGTCCCATATGTCAAACATAGCGAGACCAACTTACTATGCCCTTCAGGACAAACAAATAAAACACACACACACACATACGCACACACATACACAAACACACACAATTAAAAATTAATTATATATATATATGTATATAAACAATAATAATAATAAAAACCCTAAACCCTAAAAATCCACTTCCAAACCCTTGAAACCGAACCGTAAAGAATTGCCAGTTTAGAAAGTGTCACCTCCAACTGACCCAAGGGAATGCTGCATGGAAACCCCAGACTCGCATCAACCACTAACCAAAGGCATGCACTGCCACAGGAACAACAATGGCTGCGTATCCTCAGGTATCCGTAATAGGCTGCATTTGTCCAACAACGATGATCAAGTGATGCATGGCAACACGAGCACATGGACAGTCGTGGACCTCAGCTTCAGAAACTGCTGAGTGGGCAGTAGAAAAGCTCCCAGAGAGTGGAAACAAAGTGCATATTGTGGATGGGAATGGCTCAGTAGGTCCAGGTCTTCAGAACTAGAATTTGTAGCATGTAACACTGGGTCCCCACAAAAGAACAACGCAGGCAATCCGTGAGAGTGTAATGACCCTACATGAAGTCCATCACCTTGCGAGCTGGTGCTCTCCTGATATGCTCCCTTCACCTCCATGCCAAGTGTTAGCAGGCCCAAGCCAAGGCCATGGCTCACCCCACATTGTGGCCCACAAAAGAACAACGCAGGAAATCCGCGAGCCCATAACGGCCCTATATGATCTCCATAACCTTGCGAGCTGGTGCTCTCGTGATAAGTTCCCTTCACCTCCATGCCAAGCTTCAGCCGGCCCAAGCTCCGGTCATGGCTCATGCAACACTGGGGTGACGGGCGGACTCCCAATCTGATATAGTGCCTTTGTTTCTGTTGATCCTTTGCATGTTGCAGAGTCCAAGAGGCAAGCTCCAGAACAGGCCTGAAAGGACTTGAAATAAGGAAGAGATATGTTTCCAGGATAGTTGAAAACTCTCCTTCCTGCACTGCAGTCGCTCCTGACTAGGCTGTATCCATACAAGGTTAAAGTTGAATCCAAAAGAACCTTTTATTCTGGCACTTGCAGGCACTCAAGACAAACAACTCGCCGAAGCTGAACCATCGAGTTGCTGCAACCCCTATGTGAAATGCTGAAGCCATTATTTGCGTCTAAATGAACACTGAGTACACCACCACATAAAAACCCATCATGCCTTACATGTCTTGGCACCCTGGTCATACATTTCCACAGTACAATACAATACAACACAATACAAGCTTGGGAGACTGAAATCGCTCCCAGCACTAGCCTGCAGGCCTACTTCCATGCCCACGGGAGATCCACCACTGATCGCAACCTCTGTAATTGTACCTTTACCCCATTCAGCCACATACCGCAGTTTTACCCCATTCAGCCACAGGCCTAGATCATCAATCTGGATTAACACAACACATGCACAATTGCTCAACGACTTGCTATGGCTCATTGTGGCTTTCTACATGCCAGGCCAAAGCAGCCACACTCAAAACACAAACTTGCATCAGTGCTTTAGTACATAGATCATCCACGCGGAGGTAATGTAACTAGAAACTGCTTGACAGGCTTCTACCCCATGCTAATGTAGGTCTTGTTGATAGGCAATAACTATCTGCTGGCCCATCTTCAAAAAGACCATGCCCATGGGGCATCACAGCAAAGCCCTGCATGGAAACCACTCTGAATTGCCATGTAACTGTCCCTAGGTGGCCGGAACGCTTGCAGCAATAAACTGGCATGCATTCGCATCACGGGCCCAATTGCGCCATAGGGCAAACATCCAGCCCGCTTGAGCTGGGGCATATAACTTTGCTACTCAAAGCAGCCATGCCAACAGCCACAACGAAACTTCCATATGCAAGCAGCAACAGAACCGACACATGTGGTGCTCTCTCCTCCGGGCCAACCACACTGCAGCCCCGCTGCTCGCAGTACCTCCGCTTCATGACCACCTCCACACACCGAGCGATGTACACTGCAACAGCAGCCACAACTACGATGCTGAAGGCACGCAGCACATGTGGTGCTTTGCTGTTGCATAAGCCCTGCAGCACTTCCGTCTGCTCAGCAGCGCCCAAAGGGTCAGCAAGCAACATCACAGTGGCTTGGTGCATTTGGTGACACATGAGGTGCGTGGGTCCTGTCAACTCTGTGCAGGCAAACTTGTACAAGTGCCCTGATTGAGTTTCCACTACCCAGAGGCCAGAGGCGAAGAGCAGGCTGCTCAGGGTCAGCATGGGCCAGCGCATGGGGTAGCTCAGAGTATGCACCAGCTGCAGCATCAAAGCAGGAGAAGGCATCACCATTAAATCTTCATCCAGCAAACCAGAGATGGACAGCGGGCATCACAAGTGCATCATCATGCATCCAAGCACTGCGGCCATCACTGAATTTGACCCCTAATGTGATCAGCAATATACATGATCCACCACACATAGCTATTGTGCAATAGAGAACAATCGCGGGCCTGCAGAAATGCACCATCGAAGGCATGTCTTAAGGAGGCTGTAATGTCGGCAATGCCAAGTCACAATCACATTTCTTACTTCAATCATAGCGAACACCACTCAGGATCATTACGCAGTGGTCCTGCATCACCAGTCTCCATGGATTGACGCGACTGTTTGATAAAGAGCTGTATTTTACCACGAGTACTGCTGTACACTCCTGTTCTTTATCGCAGCATATCACTGACACCACCAACTGCACACGAGCAAGCTCATGCTCCTTTGTCAAAACTCTGAACTACCGATCTGATGGAACCCCTTAAGAAGAAGGAGCAGTCTAACGCTATGACACAGGCCTCAAAGCGCGAACTTAGCAAAGCCAGCAAATGCCTCAGAGCAATAAGGTATTGACGCACAACAGCATTCTGGAACCCCTTTCCCCGTCTCACCCCAGTCAATGGTGACATAGCCAGCAGCACGAATGCGACACCCCCAGGTGTAGTCCCTTCCCTCAGCTGCTGCTTCATGAGATGCTCTTGGAACTTGACTGATTTTGCCCGCCACATGTAAAGCAGTACAAAGGCATCCCTTAGGAATTTGCTCGTCAAGCACAGCAGCTCCCTGTGCTGGTTGTACCTGCAGACAGTGACCAGGGGGGATGTCAGAGCAGAACGGCGCATATAAGCAGCAGCTGCTGCTGCTGTGCTTGCAGCTGCTTGCAGCAGAAGTTAGTAATATAAGCACACATGGATCAGGCAGTCAAAGCTTTACATCCCTTGGTGAGCAAAATGTGGTATAACACTTACTAGTTACCAATTTTTTGGCGTTTGCTTTCAAATGGCGTCTGCCCCCAAGTGGCACCTGGCGCCGCGCGTTCCTATCAGGGTCAAGCTTCATGTGTATGTCTACTAGTAGCCAGTCCTTAGTCCCCAGTGAGGACTGCAGCACATCAGCACATGCCATGCAGGAGAGCTCAGGAGGCAAAACCACACTGCCTAGTATACAAGGAATGCATCAATACCAGGATGCTTGATGGCTGGTCATAGTGTGCAAGTGACCATGACGAGCTTGGAGGCAGCACCGACATGTGCAGATGCAAACGCCAAACTGAGGTCTCTGCTGTATGCAGTCGCTTGTAGGAAACGCACTTCTCTGCCATTTGCATGCATTGCCCAGTGCTATTTGAGTGTGCTTGAGCTGCTGATGAATAGACATGAAAGGGCGATTGAGGACGAGCTTCTGACATGAAAGTATTATGCGTGGCCGCGTCCTGATGCACATGTAGGCAACACATGGACGTGCGTTCACTGAATCTAGCTCTGCTCCTTACCTGCTGGGATTCTTCCATAGGTACAGTCTGCTGCCTAGGTGCGACAACAGCAAGGTAAACCACAGCAATTGCAGCCACGGGCCAAGAGGCGACCTGCCCATTGCTACATCATCTTTCATAATCACAGACTGCACCGTGAATGTGCACATGAGGACACACTGCAGGGCATGAAGGGCACCATGTCACCTGCTTGAAGTGGAGATACGTTCCTGCAGTGGGCTCCAAAGACACAGTGTCTAGCAGCTGCTCTTGATGAAGCTGCTGGCAAATGTCTCGATTGATCCCCATGGCTGCCTGCAATGTGCAACTAGGGCCCTGCAGCACGGTTAGACTGGCTGCTTGCACTCAGGATGCTAGAGATGGGCAGCTCAGCAAGTTTGGAAATGCAGGCTTACGTATACTTACCCATGGCGAGAATTTGTCCATGTTGTGCAGGAACCTGAGTGCAGAAGGGCCGTCCCAAAACTCTTGCTCTAGAGCTGCTGGCGTCAATCGCAGGGTCCACGCTGACATATATACTACCTCAACCTCAGCCATAGAGCCTTCAGGAAGTAAAGAGCTTCCTTCCCCAGGTTGCTGAGCTGCTGCCGTTGCAGGCAAGACGTCACCACCAGGTTGCTGCCGCGGATTTCCCGGCATGATCTCCGCATTGCACGGGCCAGCTTCGGCCAGAGACTTCATGCTCTGATTGTTTAAAAGTGCAACTTTCTACTGCACGTCAAGACCTGAACACGTTGTGAAAACTCCGGAGTATACCGTAATTGGGATCCCTGGTTCCACCAGAGCGCACATAGCACAGCATGCTGCCAACTGATATGTTGCTGGGAATATGGGTTGGCAGTGACTGCAACACACCTCTGTATCTCTATATAATAAGCGAGCCGCGTACAAAACCCCTACAGGACCTAGGTCATAGCAGGTCCACGTGGCTTTCGACAGCTTGGCGACAGAGGCCCAACTTCAGCATATACGTGATGATTGCTTGCCTACGATAGTGCAGGAGAGTCTTATGATTGCCGCTGGGACGTCAATTTACGGACTGGAGTGTAGGCACAACTTGGCCTAACCAGGCATGTGCGAGAACATCCCTCCGGGTTGGGACCGCTTTGCCAGGATATACGGAGGTTGATGAGCGATTGTTTCGTGGTGAAATATGTTATTCAACGGGGACGTCCATTGGCAGGATACAGTAATTACAGGAAGGGCTTGCCCGGCAGCAACGGCATGTGGGCGCGAAGCGCCCACAGCCCCCGCGAAGCGGGGGAAGCAAGCCCGAAGGGCTTGCCAGAGGGTGCGAAGCACCCGAGCGCGCGAAGCGCGCCGAGCCCCGAAGGGGCTAGTGTTAAGCCTAGAGTAGGAAGGATCACTGGCGAACTCACCGGGTACGTACTGCACGTTGAGTGAGACTCGGACTGCCCGTTCAGCGTGGACGTGCGGACTCAACTTTTCTTTTTGCATTCATAACCGTCACGCCTAATTGCGTAGCTGCCTTAGTCGTGCCCTCCACGCAGTTTTCACGTTAGCCGTCACGTCACATGTGTTGCCCGCAGCCCGCCATCATAATTCCGGCTTCTCTTCTGGTCGAGAGACTATGAGGTCTGCAGGAAACTTCGTGCTGGTGTTTCTTACACCTTGCTAGAATGATCTCTTGGTGCAGCTGACAGACCATGCGCAAGTGCTTTTCGCTTCTACAGCTCTCAAGCAGTGCCATGCAAGCCCACCTTTGCCACACTCTAAGTCCTTCAGGAGCGCTTCAGAGCTTAGTTCAACCGGTAGTGAACCATTATGCTCACGCTAACAAGAGGCTCAGGTGGAGCCCGTTCATGCTCCCGGCGGCCCCTTGCATGCCAGTGGCATCTCTCCTCCCTGCAGTCTGTCAAGCCCGGAGGTCCAGCACGGCTGTCGCTGAGTATGATGCTCAACATATCCAGGTACGATTTGGGGTGCAAGCTATGCCCTTCGCAGCCAAGTTGTACCTTCTGCTGCAGAGCAAACACCATCAGAACACATCATGGGCAGGAAGAGAACAGAGAGTTGGATTCCAAGTTGTAAATTCAGACATTAGAGCATGAGTTGGCACGTGTGCAGTTTTCGGAAATGTGCGTAGCTGCATAGGATAGACCTGTGAAAGGCAGCGAGCTGGTGGCCCCAGTACCTGGAGATCCCTACAGAAGTACCTCATTGCTGCAAACTGTCTCTAAAGCATTTTGCAACAAGGTCACCTTACATGATGCTTGTACATAGCAAATTTGTCTCTGTGGAATAACATTTTCATCCTAAGCACGAGGTCACAGTGCATTGTATATGCATGCGGAATGCTTTGCCCGGCTCCAGCTCTATATCCTGTGCATTGGTTGCAACTGACTCCTGCGCATACTTTCTTCTCCTTTTCCCCGTGGGAATATGCCATATCCATTGGGTAATCCACAACAGTGTCTTACCTGCCTGCCCATCTCCAGGTCCTCGAAGGCCTAGACCCCGTGCGGAAGCGGCCAGGCATGTACATAGGCAGTACAGGCCCTCGAGGTCTCCACCAGCTGCTATGGGAGGTTTTGGACAACAGCATTGATGAGGTGCAAGCAGGAGCAGCTACCAGGGTGCTGGTGGAGGTGGATGTATCTAGCGGATGGGTCACAGTCACTGATAATGGCAGGTAGGTGGATGTATTCAACGGATGGGTGACAATCACTCTTACAAACAAAGCAAAAACAAACTTAAGGTGTGGCTGCACCAAGCCAGCTAGGTCGAAATATTACAGCATTGGCAGCAGGTCTTCTAATGGCTCTGACTGGTTTGGAAACTACCAAACACACCGGTTAATGGCAGGTAGGTGGGTGCTTGAACAGGGGGGGGGGGCGGCAGTAGTATGGCTTGGACTCCCACCAGGTGGATAGATGCGACCAGCTGGAGAGGTACAATGGCTTGCCTGTGTCACACCTGTGTTGAAGTCAGACAGTGGGGTTGTATATGTTTTGAAGAGAGCCTTGTGACAGAGTCTCCTGGCAGAGTTCCATGGCAGTTGATTTTAGGGCAAGGACAAGCGACAGAACCATTTTAGTTCCCTGGACGCCGGGAAGCCATGGTCTACTTGGTACACTCGCAATAGCTGCCTATGTGTCGTCTCGCAAGTCATTGTGATTTACATCAAGTCAGTAGCACGCACCCATTTATGCATCCACCCGGTCATTGCAGGGGTATACCAACAGCTGTCCATCCAAGCACAGGCAAATCCACTTTGGAGACTGTGCTCACAGTGCTGCATGCTGGAGGCAAATTTGGTGGTGAGGGCACCAGTGGTTACAAGGTGTCAGGTGGACTCCATGGGGTGGGGCTCAGCGTGGTTAACGCACTCAGCAGCAACCTGCATGTGACTGTGCTGCGGGGCGGTACGGTGTATCGCCAGCAGTACGCCAGGGGCAGCCCTGCTGGGGAAATGACAACGGAGGCGGCTCCAGCAGAGTTGGCAGGAAGGAGTGGTACACAGGTGATTTGGTTGTTTGGGTCTGTGGGTCCCGTGCTTCATCATGGTGGTATGGTATTATGTTCAGCCTCCTCTCCTGTTTGGCTTGACAGGTCATGTGAAATTTGCAAGAATTGTGAAATGGATGGTGCACATTAGTGCAGCTAAGATGTCACAGCGCACAGCAACCGTTCAAGTCTTGCATGCAAGCATGTATGCAATTGCAATGACTTTGCCACAAGGGCGCTATCCATATGGCACGGAAATGCCATGGATTACCAAGGACTGTGTGCATTGCTGCATCCGCTGCATCCAGGTCAGTTTCCTTTATGACCCAGAGGTGTTCAGTTCAGGGATTGCGTTTGAGCCAGACACCATCATCCACAGGATTAGGGAGCTGGCCTTCCTGAACAGCCGCGCAGCTATAGGCCTGCACATAACAGGCACGGGCAAGAGCAGCAGCAACAGGAGGAGGAAAGCCACTGAGAATGATAGTAGCAGTGACGGGAACGGCAGGGTAGCAGGGGTGACGGAGCCTTCATCTCTAGGGGGTGCTGACCCTCAGTACTTAGCAGACTTAGCACAAATAGATGCCGCGATTGCAGCAGGAGGTGGAGGGGGAGGGGGTGCAGCTAGTACAAGTAAAGCCAGCAGCAGCAGCAGCAGCAGAGCCCAGAAAGCTCGGAGGTCAACTGCTGTGAAAGCAGCTGCTGCTGGTGGGGATGATGTGGTGGCGGCAGAGGCTGGTAGAGAAGGGGCAGGGGAGGCAGCAGCCGGTGCTGATGGAGGAAAGGGGAGTAAAAAGGCTGGAGCAGCAGGTGGAAGAGGGGCAGCTTCTCCTGGCAGTGGTGAAGCCATAAATGGACCCAATGGGCTTCAAGTGTTCTACTTTCAAGGAGGGCTACATGAGTATGTGCAGTGGTAAGCAGGGGACGATGCAGGTGCCTGTGTGGGTGCACGTGCTTATCTGAAATAGAGGATATGCCATAGCCAACTGGTGCCATAGGCCCCGCACCTCAAGCTGTTGCAAATCCAGCGAAGTGTGCTTAATGAGCTGGAGGCCATCTAAACCATGTGGGAAATAGTAGCTCCTACAGGATGGTACACACATGGGCCGAGATTCTGCCTTCATGAAAAAGAGCGCAGGGATCCCAAGAAGCAGCAGCCTCCAGGAAATAGGCAAACATTTGCATGTGGCGGGATCTTTCCAGAATGTATTGAGAGGCATTCCTCATGTCATAGGAAACCGCCACTAGAGCAACTGCACGAGTCTGTTGCATGGCATGGCTATGGCCCTATCTCGGGGCAGGTCGTGCGGGACAACAAGTTTCTCTGCCTGAAGTGAATGAGAGGAGTAACACGCTTGGTCTCTTAGTAATGCTTCAACAGCCAAGACGCATAACGGTGGCTTTGCGTGTTTATTTCCTTGAAAAAGGCTTAGGCTACAGGTAGTTCTCAGCCATAGAATCCCTTTGCAACATCGTGAAGGTAGAGTTCAAACACCGAACATGTAGTAGCACTGTCAACATTGAAGATATTGCATTGTTACTTTTTCCATGAGGGATAGCGTGGGTATGTAATGTGTTTGCTTCCTCTGTCCCCCTTTGCTGTACAGGCTGAACAGGGACAAGCATATCCTGCATGAGCCAGCTGTGGTTTTCGGCACTGGAGAGGGTGGTGTTGAGGTTCAAGCTGCTCTTCAGTGGTGCGCTGACTCCTTCACAGATACCATGGTGGGCTATGCCAACAGCATCAAGACCATAGATGGCGGCAGCCACATGGACGGCCTTAGGAGTGCAATTACACGACTGGTGAACTCGCTCGCTAAAAAATCCAAGGTGAGCTCAAATGGACCATTTGGTGAACTAGTTGGCAGGCACTGAGTGCTTTGAGATGCTTTTGAGGCGATGGCTCCACTTACCGACAGTGCCAGGATCTCACAGACTGCAGGGATCAAATGTTCTGCAACGATGATATGCAATTGCTCTCCCTTTCATGAGGACTTTGTGGAGTGGAGGGAGGGGACAGAGAGGTAAGCTCAACGTTGTGTCCTGCTTGTTATGTATGCGTTTTTATATCGCAGACACTTCATGTGTCCGCATGCAAGCTTGCCCAGCTCAACAATTGTATCAATGGATGTTGTGTATCTGAGCGGGAGCCAACTGAGGCTACTAAACGTTGGCTGGGCCCTGGGCCATGCAGCACCCGAGCATGAGGCCAACCAGGCTTTCAGTTGGATCAGCTACCAAAGCTCCTGTGGTAGGCCAGCCAGTGTATAATGATGAACCCATGGTCCCCTCCAAGAGCAATTCCAAGAGCAATCCACGCCCCTCAATGCCTACCCCCCTCTCTGTATCGCTAAATGTGGTGTGTTAGACATTAGTAGAAAGCAGCATGTTTAGCTTTGCGGTCATGGTTTCAATTTAAGAGTCTGGGGATATTGCTTGTGCTGGCTCTTTGCACTGCTGCAGTTGGTGAAGGATACCGACCCGGCATTGGCCGGCGAGCATATAAGAGAGGGGCTGGGGGCGGTGATTGCTGTCAAGGTGCCAAACCCGGAGTTTGAAGGGCAGACTAAGACACGGCTGGGGAACCCTGAGGTGGGTAGGCTTGTCCTTTTTGGCAGCGTATGCGGCAGGAGAAGTTACAATAGGAACACTCGTATTTATGTCCGCCACCATAGGCCATAGCGGACAGGTGGGGGCAGGTGGGTAGCAGAGCATTAGCTTATGCCAGTTGGTGAATGCTATCTGTCAACATGAAAAGATGGTGTCCGTTGTATCTTGCTGCAATAAGAGACAGAATCCCCAGGTGAACAGCTCCTTTTGCTTCAACCGTTGCAATGCATTAGTGTGTATCAAGCATGCATGTCTACTTTGTAAGAGCAGATCTGCCCTAACCTGCTGTAATATGTTTGGTTTGAATTATAAAAGAAATGGCATCCTGGGTATACCATGGCCCACCGGTAACAACAACAGCGGCAGGCCATGCGGTAGTATTTCAGCAAATCATCAACATATTGTTTGATGGCCTCCCACAATAGCGCTTCAAGCAGGAGCCACATGCCCTTTCTAGTTCATGATGGCTACAATCGCACTAAGGTTCCAAGCAGCAGGGCTGCCTCTCCTGGGCCTTTCAGCAGTCAGTGTGAGACATGGTAGGGGTCAAGCCCTTGGTGGCTTCTCATTTCTGTGCTATGCTTTTTGTGTTTCTCGGCTGGTTCGATCTAGGGCCCCTTGATAGTATGTGGTAGACTTATGTTGCAAGGTGCAGGCCTCTGAAGGCTAGCTGGTGGAAAACATATCCAGCTTGGAGGGACCCAAGGGCCCTTATAGAATTGCACATGTCTGCTGCATGCGCAGAGCAGGGCTCAGAGTGCCTGCCATGAATGGCTAATCCTCAAGAAGCAGCGAAAGGGCGTTGTTAACGGCCTCGTATGCTGTGCTCTGATGTCTGCCTTAAAACCATGTCGTTCCTTCTGGTTCCCTAGGTGAGGCGCATAGTGGATGGTCTCATAAACACGCAACTCAGCGAATGGCTGGAGCAGCACCCCCCTGCCTTAGCAGCTATTGTGGCCAAGGGTTTGACAGCAGCGAAAGCAGCGGATGCAGCACGGCGGGCACGGGAGCTGGTTCGGAGGAAGAATGTGCTCACTCGCAGCATGCTGCCTGGGAAACTGGCGGACTGCACCAGCAGTGATAGGTAAGGTCTCAAAATCTGAAAAACCTAAATAACCACCGTCGTTAAAACCTGGCCATGACCTCAGGAGCTTTCCATGCACAACCATGAGCCAAGCCTTAAGGTGCTTTGGCTGAGGAGGTACACCAGCCCGGGTGCTTGGAGCACTTGGCCGTGCAGGGGGGTGCTTTGTCTGCATTACTGCCTGTTGGCAATTGATCAGCCTAACTATATGCTTTTTGCTTCCTACGTGCTATGTCAGCCTGTTATGAAACCCATATTGAGTCCCTAGCTTGAACAGAGCTTGCACCCCTGCGTTTTTGCCTGTACCACCTGTACGCCCTGACAGCTTCTGGTACAGCTTCCGAGAAATGCAGAGTCTCTGTGGTCAAATCATGTACACTCAGAGGGAGGGTGCTTTGGCGAACAGACAAACAAACAAAAATTGAAGCTGTGGCTGCACCAAGGCAACTAGGTCGAAATGACCAAACACACCGGGTTCAAACCCCATTTCCCTACTCAGCGGGACAGGAAACATCACATAAAAAGATGCCTTGCGACGCTTTTTTTGATAGGGAAGCTACAGAGATATTCCTGGTGGAAGGGGATAGTGCTGGTGGCAGTGCCAAAGCCGCACGTCAACGGACCACGCAGGCCATCCTACCTTTACGAGGCAAGATCCTCAATGTGGAGCGCAGCGATGATGCAACTATCTACAAGAATCAGGAGCTCTCTTCTTTGATTGTAGCACTTGGCCTAGGAGCTAAAGGCAACGGCAGCAGCAGCAGTGGCAAGGGCAAGGGAGCAGCGGCGAAGGGGAGGAAGGGGAAAGCAGCGGTTAGTGGGAGCAGCAGCACTAGCAGCCGGGATGGCTCTGTAGATGAGGGGGGGTATGAGAGTGAAGCTGATGGCAGTGCCAGTGGGAGTGAGGGGGCTGTCAACCCTTTGAAGAACCTCAGGTGGGGGGGGGGGGGTGGACAATCTGATAAGGTGGGGAGGGGGGGGGGGTGGACGATCTGATGGGGTGGGGGGGGGGGGGTGGACGATCCGATGGGGTGGGGTGGGTGGGTGGGGTGGGGGGGGGGGGTGGACGATCTGATGGGGTGGGGGGGGTGCCTGGGGTTGGTTGGTTCGTGGGATGGGTTGGGAGGGACATGTCTTGCTGCTGCTAGTGTTCATGCTTGACATGTTTGGCCTGCAATTCATGGATGGCTTGTGGGCAGATAGGAGTATGACGCATTTGCGGAAAGACTTGACTGGGCAGGCGGGCGGGTGAGGGTGGGGGTGGGTGCCTGTGGTGGACTGAAGATTGCAAGTCTAAGGTTGCCACCGTTCAGTCCCTCAAGCGACTTCAGCGATAAGTTAAAGAGTTTATTTTAAAAAATTAGGTTTATCCAATTTTACCTGATGTTCATGCTGATAAGAAAGGAGCATAAGCAACTACGTAGCCGTGGTTAAGCGTCAGTGGAAGCATGGTGCCTTCTCCTTTGGTATTCTAAGCCTTATCGTTCTATTCCACCAGTCCACCAGTGGGTTATTCTAAGGAACAGTACAGGTGCTCATCAAGCATTACCTTGGGAATGCTGTTGGCCTGTCAAGCCGTTGTTGTGAACTACTAAACCAAGGCAACACACGGTAAATCCCCAGTTCTGCTGCCCTATGCTGTGCTTACGCACTTGTTTGGTTTCCTCCTAGGCGTATTGGCAGGACTAGCAGGGTCACTCTCCTTAGGTGCTGCTGCTCAGTCTATTCCATAGGTGCTGTAAAGTTTTGTTAGACTGCATCCTGTGTTTAGCTCCCCCGAGGCAGCAGTTAGAGGGACGTAGTCATAGCTCTCTTCTCCATTTGATAGTGATTTCTTACATCAAGTGCCTGCATTATGCGCTTCGGCCTGTTGGCCATCCTCAGATCCAGCATGCCGCATTCTGCACTCCTCATTGTTGCTCCTGGGCCTATTTTTGTGGCTCCTGCCAAAATGTGTACCACCCATTCGTGATATGTTTACATAAGGGTGATTCTAAGGGTGATTCTAAGACAAGAGGTTGGAAGGTATTCCCAAGTGATGCTGTTGATGCAAGAAGATGATGTCACGGCTCCCTTGCAAGCATAAAGATGCTGTGAGCATCAATGCTGCTAGCAGTACTACTTCGTCCCGATTCTACAAATCTGGAGTTGACATATTACCATTCCAAACGTATACAAGAGCAAAAATTAGTACCCATACAAGATCAATTAGTAGCACTCATGGGATATGCTGTCACCTGCTGCTTACTTCTGCAGGTACGGCAAGGTTGTACTGCTCACAGACGCTGATGTGGACGGTGCACACATCCGCACTCTGCTCCTGACCTTCCTCTTCCGCTACCGGAAGGAGCTGTTCCAGCAGGGCAGGGTGTACGTGGCGGTACCACCATTGTATCGCATAGAGACCAGCCGTAGCGGCAAACCCCGGTGGGCGTACAGTGAGGAGGGCAAGGCGGCTGTGCTGCAGGGGCTGACTGCTAAGGAAGGGGCCTCTGCGGTGGTGACGAGGTTCAAGGGTTTAGGGGAGATGATGCCGGAGCAGCTGTGGCAGACCACCATGAACCCTGAGACCAGGTGGGTAGGGGTATTGGGGTTACAGCCATACTGGGGCTGGCCTAAGACATACTTTAGCTAGCAAGGGATAAGGGTGGGCTGGTGGCAGCAACTGTGAGACTCTTGCAACATGAGTATGCCGTTGGAATTTGAAGTTGGCTCCTTGTGGGTGGAGCTGCCCCCACCGGCGCCCCGCTTTGATGTGGCCATTTGGTTATCTGCTTATCTGGTATTCAGAATTATGTCAGGACCTTGGGTGGGGTCTCTTTAAGTTGATAAAGGGCTGCCATGGTCATAAAGTGAACCACATGAGATAGATCACTGCACAGCTTTTGGGCCGTGCAGTGCCCGCAGCATAACTCCAGCCAGAACCATCTTACGTACAGGGGTTTAGACGTCAGGAGTAGTGTTGACAGGGTCACAGTGACAAACGTGGCCAGTGTCTGGGTGTTCTGGGTCCCGAATGGTGGTGGGCCTATCTATGTCTTAAGTAAGGGCCTACTTGCCAGTAACGTTTCCCCCCTTCTCTGCGTAGATCTCTCTCTCTCTCTCTCTCTCTCTCATTCTGGCCAGCGTCACTCCAGCAGGCTGCAGAGCTGCAAAGTCAGGCTGTCATCCATGCAGGCTGGGTGTTTGACCAGTTCATTCTGGCAGCCAGTTTGTGGTTGCCACACCTACAATGTATGTTTGTTTGTTTGCCCTTCATGTCATGCAAGGGATATACCACCAGCGGCAGCGAGGAGAGTGGGATTGCTCCAGTCCTGCAGCCTTGTGAACTAGCATCAGCAGGGAGGGCACTCGATGCATGTTTGTAATAGCTCTGTCTCTTGCTCGAACCCAAAGCAATGCAGATCTTGTCAGTCTTCTCCCCCCCCCCCCCTTCCCTACACCCCTAAACCAGAGGATTCTTTCCAACCCTGCTGCTTGCTCCAAAAAATGTTTCTCATGCTGCAGGACGTTGCGCCGTTTGACCATGGATGACGCAGCAGAAGCTAGCCACATGTTCACGCTGCTGATGGGGGAGAATGTAGCGCCACGGAGGCGACTCATTGAAGAGCATGGAGGAAGCTTCAGCCTGGAGCAGCTAGATGTCTAAGGACGGTGGTCATGCCCAATGCACAGGCCTTGAGAAGATCATTGGCCACGCTTTTGTTCCTGAGATTGACAAGCTAACTGTACACGATTTCTATAATTTGTGACAGCACGTGGTTGGCGATCAGTGATTAATACTTTACCCAGTGGAACCAAGCGGCGAAATTTTCAAGTTAGTGTCAATTTCATGCGCTCACATGCCCACTCACTTAAAAGCGGTGATGACGACACTGTGCGCTTACGGCGTCCACGGCGCATTGCGGCTGCGTGCCGGCATGCACCTGAGAGCGGAACGTGCAAACACGGAATGAGACCTTGAGGCTGAGCGGGGGGTTCAGATCGTGGGCACCTTACTGAAACGCTGATGAGATCCGTACCAGGGGTTCTGTCATTCTGTCTACTCAGCCACTGAGCTGATACACATGCCGACATGTGCGACTGTACATCTCCATGGCACGTCACGGTGCTTGAGTGAACATGCTTCTATGTATATTTACATTAATGCGTACATTTTGGTAAGCACATATAGCAGGATACTTCAGAGTCTAGCCTCGCATTTACAAGCGCACAGGTAAGCCTGTGCCACACGGAACACAGAACCCCTCAACGGCAAAAAATCATCCCGCATATTCAAACATGTCACGCACATCTACATAGATCCGCATCAGCAATTCATCAAACATCACTCACGCAGAGCTCCATCTCCGTAATGCATTAAACGTTTGGACTCGGTTGCAGCGCCAAGTCCAGTTCTGTAATCTATCCAACACCAATGACTAGATAGGCTCTGAAATGATCATCTGGTATATGCTGACAGTGGGCTGAGCAGTTTGTCCCTCTACCTCTCCCACTTGCACCAACAGCTGGTTGCTTCTACACAATGGGACAGGCAGCTCGGCCCACATACACCCTGCCCCTACAGTAGGTGCACATTGCAACTGTATGTGGTATCTGTGGCACCGCACGCTTGCCGATGAGTTTGCCAATGTAAGATTCACACACTGACACAGACACACTACCAGCCTCCATTACTGGAGGCAACACAACAAATTCCGGTTCCTCGAAGTCACCCGATCTACAATACCCATTGCTGTACATGCTCCTACAGCTGTGCTAGGGGGTGCTGATGGCAAGCAGCTGTTCCAAAGCAGGGAGGAGGTGGTGAAGTGCTTTGCTGAGCACTTTGCTGATGTCCTCAACTGCCCTGCCAAGCTCGACCAGCAAATGCAGCAGACCATTGAGGAGTTAGTGCAGAAGATGGAGGCAGGGCAAGGTGCAAACCAGCAGAGTGAAGCAGCAGCTCAGCCACCTACTGTGCAGGAGGTTGAAGAAGCTGTCTTTGCCTGTCGTAATGGGGCAGCTCCTGGGGTTGATGGTATCGCAGCGCCTATGCTAAAGCTCAGTGGGACCATGCTGAAATGGTTGCACAGGGTCATTGTGGCGGTGTGGGAGTCAGGGAAAGCGCCAGTGGAGTGGAAACGTGCACTGTTGGTGGCACTGTATAAAGGCAAAGGAGAGCGCAAAGTGAGAGATAGCTATAGGGGGATAAGCTTGCTAAGTATACCGGGGAAGGTGTATGTCTTGGTCATTTTGGCTAAGATCAGTTCTCATATCGATGCACAACTGCTTGATAACCAGTCTGCTTTTAGGAAGGGGAGGGGCCTCACTGATGCTCTGTTCACCATACGCCAGGTCATCTCTAAGTCTGTAGCATTCGATCAGCCTCTATTCATGGCTTTTGTGGATTTGCGTAAGGCATATGATTCTGTACCGCGAGACACGCTATGGCGCATCCTGCATGTGTACGGGGTACACACAAAGCTGATAGAGTTGCTGATGGACTTGCATACTGGCACACAGGCTGCTGTTAGGATGGGTGGTGTGGTGTCTGAGTGGTTTGATGTGCATGGCGGGGTGCGGCAGGGATGTGTCATTGCTCCCTTGCTGTTCAACATCTACATGGACTTTGTGGTTCGGCAGGCAATGGCTCAGATGCCGGAGGGATGTGGGGTGAAGCTAGCCTATCATGCAGATGGGAAACTTGAGCGTGATGGGTGTGGTAGTGGTGGGTGTGTGGAGCTGTTGTCTGTTCTGCTGTATGCAGATGATATGGTGTTGCTAAGTCCCAGCAGGGAGGAGTTGGTGGTCATGCTGCAGGTGATGGACAAGGTTGCTGCTAGTCTTGGGTTGCGCATCAATGCAAGCAAGACTGAGATCCTGTCCATTGACAAGGATTGGAAGGAGGGGGATGTGCCAGTGCAGCAAGGACCAGAGGTGGTTATCAGTGAGGGTGTGGTAAAAGAGGTGTCACAGTTCAAGTACTTGGGAAGTGTGCTTGTGACTGATGGCAGGTTGGATGTGGAGTTGAATATCAGGAGGGGTAAGGCTGTGGGGAGGTTTAAGCAGTTTGAAAAGATGTGGGGTACCAAGCATCTGTCATTGGCTACGAAGGTGAAGTGTTACAAGGCATATGTGTTGCCAATTCTGCTGTTCGGGAGTGAGTGTTGGTCCCTGACCAAAGTGCAATCGCAAAAGCTTGAGCGGGTGCACTCTAGCTGCCTTAGGAGCATCCTGGGGGTCAGGCTGTCAGATCGGCACACCAATGAGCATATCAGGAAATCATGTGGGGTAGCCACCTTGTCAGCATACATCACAGCAAATAGGCTGAGGTGGCTGGGGCATGTGGGCCGCATGGAGGAGGGCAGGTTGCCGCATATTGCGTTGTTCTCTTCATTACATGGTGACATGATGAGGCCAGTGGGTAGGCCTCGCCATACCTGGGAGAAATGCGTGTGTGCAGATCTGAAGGTGCTTGGTCAAGATGAGGGGAGCTGGGAGGCTTCATGTCAGATTAAGAGTGCTTGGAGGAAGAGGTTGTGGGATCTTACGCACCCTTGGGAAAGCCAACGGTTAGTGAGGTGTAGAAGGCGCACTAAGCAAGCTATTGATAAGCATGTGGAGCGCTATGTGGTGCCTTTCAGTGGCTGGGAGGATGGTGGTTCACCAGTACCTAGGTGGTGGGAGCCACCTCCAGCCCCTACTAGGGTGGTGCTTGATCCTGCTGCCTCCCCGCCACCCATGTGTGATGGAAGTGGAGCAGGTTTTGGGTTTTAGTGGTGGTGTTTGTTTCCCCTTGGTGTGCACGCCGTTGCATCTAGCCTCAGCTTGTGTGTGGCAAATCCACCATCGGTTGTGTGGCTTCGTGATTGTGATCAGGAGCCTTGTGTTTGTGGCCTAGGTTTGTTTGGCCATTGGCATTGCTGGTCTTGCGTTTTGATTGATTGATTGATTGATTGCTGTACATATGCATGCATTGACCAATCCCCAAGAGTCTTCTTCACCCTAGAGCCACCTGCCCCTTTCTTCAAAGATGGGGTACTGGTAGGCCAGCATTGGTGGGCCACAAGCAAGTACACTTCCACCTCTTTCCAAAGGAAGCTGTAGATATATGAGATAGATCACTGCACAGCTTTCGGGCCGTGCAGCGCCCGCGGCATAACTCCATCCAGTTTGTTAGTGTGTGGAGAGCAAAATTCGAGACAATGAGGCGAGACCGCTAGAGAGCCAAAGCTGCCAGACCAATCAAGAGACCCAGGAAATTACAAGCTAAACACTGCAAGCGCTCCAACAACAGCATGCTTTGTGACTGGCCAACACTACCCCATGTACCCTGCCCGACCCCCCACGAAGTCCGAAAGCAAGCTAAAGCTGGATAGGCTGCAGCTAGGCGAGGAATGCAAGGACTAGACAAGAAATGCAAGGACTAAGGGACCAATGGGACACAGGAATGCAAGCATACAGGAAAAGCAGAGTGCCTAGGACGACACGAACAGGACATGTGAGCGAGCGCGACCTTCCCTGTTAGCATAAGCTGCCAAAATGACGCCTTCCAGCTCCCCTTCTCCCACTAGGCTAAGGGCCAGCCACAAAACAGCAACAATGTGCACACCTGCATGGTGCGAGATGTTCCACGTAAGTCCAAGGCCAGAAGAGCTGTCCACGATGCAGAGCATGCATAACAAGATGCCTAAACGCCAATGGAGATAGTAGCACTAGCGCATCATCCCTGCACAAGGCGGCATGCATAGTAAGATGACATGGACAACCTTGCCATGCTCTTGACACTTGCACGAGCAAACCTCCAGCCCTACATGCACCCTCTGCCCCCCACCTGCGGAGAGTGTGCGCAACACGACGCCTACCTCCACTGGTCCCAATCCTGACGTTGAATGGATCAGGCCAATCCAATTCTTACACTAACGAACTGGTCAGTGGCATGCTGCAGGCGCTGCCACGGCCCGAAAGCGGAGTAGTGTTATTTCTCAAAATATACACGTGTGTACTCTACAACAGTTCATGTGCCCGACTGCAGTGCATCCTACCATGTACAAAACAATAGACCCTCCACATGGAGGTCAACACAACACCTGTCTTGAGCTCTTGTCTACAGCTAAAGGAACACCCGGCCTCTCCATTGCTTCCATCATGCATAGCAAGCTCTCTGCACAAGAGCTCTGCCCACCGAGCAGACATCAATCAGCAAAACATAGGATTTGTGGCAGGTATTGCTAGTCGGCTTATTCCTTTCAAGTAAGACCGGGCCAGACAGCCCTTAAACCACTGCCGATTACTGCCACAAGTACATAATGTAACCCATAAAGAACCATGAGCAGCATGATGCCACTCCCTTATGCCACTTACGTAAAGGAATGGGCACCAAAAGCATATAGAACCAGTGATTGTAGAACAAAGCCCCAGAGCGGGCAGCCGCAAGGCCACAAGCCCTCAGCAAAAAGGAAGAATCACTTTGGCTTTGCAATAAGACATGGTTCCCTGAGATGCCTTCGCTCCGACAGCCCCACATTAGGATAGAAGCTTGCCACGCAACAAGCACCTCAGGCCAAGGAGAGCTGTAAAAAGATCGCCACAGCCACACTTTCCCCCAGACATCCCATTGCTCTTTGTTGAATGTACATTGTAAACAGCAGCACAGCTGCGAGCGGGTAAAGAAGCCCCTGTCACCCCCATGCCCTCTGTTTTCAGCTCATTGAGTATCTCCCACAGTCGGCACTGCTACAACAGCATGAAACACAATTGCCCACCAAGTGAGGGACCATCTCAAGGCAGCTAGAAGCACAAGCCGGTTGGCAGCAACAGCCTAACCACCCTGGCATTGCGCTGCCAGGAACCAATGTGATCTCAAACAAGCAAAGGGGGAAAAGGGTGCTATTGCCAGCCCCTCCAAACACTTTTCTTTACCAACAAAATTGTCAATGCCTTGAGGAAGGCTGTGGAGGCCCGGTGATTGCTGGCCTTGTAGCCCAGCTAACATAAAACAAGAGACACAACTCCCGTGCACATTGCAACGAAAACATTGTGTAAGCTGCCGTTGGACCAGCTAGTCGCTGGTTCCAGTCCACGCAGTGGACCTGAGAATATGTCAGTGCTAAACAACAAAGTCGTCGCCTTGAGGTAAGAACAACGAATGAAGCCATGCAACCCATACCGAGTCATGCCTGAACAGTCATTGTCAGCAACATTAACCAGCCGCCCCTGTACAAAACCCGCCCAGAAACACGGCCTGCAAGCCCTTGCCCTGTGTTTAGCATGAATGGCAATCAATAACCCAAGCACCCTTGCAAATACACACTCAAAAGACAAACCCCTCCCTGCATCAAGTTTGTCCTGACAAATCTAAACAATCGCCCAGTATCTCGCATCACTCAGTATCTCATCATGCAGACGTTGGTAGCGCGCTCCCACCCTACTAGCCACTCTTGAAGGTTGCACCTAGCCAAAATGGCACACCCTGAATGATCCGGCTATCACACAATCAACCAGCAAACAGAAGAAACGACGTATGCAAGATGCATAAAGTAGTGCATATGTAGTATGGAAAGCAATGCCTCAACAAAGCACAAATGAAGGAAGAGGCTTTGCAAGAAGACATGGAGGGATACATACATACTTGGGCCCTCTTGACAGCCGAGCAATACAAACAGTGACGGTCCTGCCTGTGCCGGAATCCCTGTCAACAAAGACAAAACTAGAACCCATTGCTTGACAAAACCTGAAACCCGTATGTCACAGCACACTGGCCCACTTTTCACCAAACCAAAACCCAATATCTGTATCGCTGTCTCTCTGCACACAGCAACGGAACATCCCACCAAACCAAAGCCCAATATCTGTATCGCTGTCTCTCTGCACACAACAACATGCCACCCAACAAAAGCGCAACATCTGTCCCGCTGTCTCTCTGCTTTGCCAGGCAGAGTAAAGTTGCCCAGCTGCTCTTGGTCAGGGAAAGAAAAGCAGCTTGTCCACTGTACCGCTTGCAACTGGGCAGTACAGTCAAACCAAAAATCAAACCACCACTGGCACAAAGAAGCAGTGAGTGTACCCAGAGACATGCTGTGCATGGTACCCAAAGCTTAGCAGATTTTGCTCCGGACGCCTCTCGTGAAGACAATGCATGATACATGTATGATGAAGCTGCAAAGTGCCGTGCGCTCATCACTCCTAAACATTCATACAGGCGCCTTTGCAGAACAGCCTACTGCCCGAACCCTGGTATTCAGAGTGCGCTGTAACTCCTTCCAGGATTATCGCCTGACTGCATATGTGTGGCCAAACACTCTGAACGCTTCCATAACTCTGCAAAACATGCCAAGGGGAGGCAGTAACGCGCCTCTTGTCACACCTGCCATATAAAGGCAGCAGCAGCTGTGCCCCTTGAATTGCAGAGATGCAACGGTAGACACTCCCTGCCCCAAGAACAGCTCTCATGCGCAGTGAAGATGCAGCTAAGTAGCTACTCCAGGAACTGATGACACTCCTCCAAACCCCTTGCAAAATGACACGTCCATGCAGCACACAACCTAATCTCTTGGCTGCGGCCCTGCTCTTCATAGGCCTGTTTCAGGACTGCGCACGACACGGATGCCCCAAGAAACAAACACGCGGCTCTCAGGGCCGTAGTTAGTGCCTCCAAATGTGCAGTTAGCCCGCTGTATACACTCATACCGAACCTTCGCCTCTGGGTGTTTTACACCACCTGTCATTAGTACAAGAACAAAGCCACACCTCCGAACCACCAAGTTTACTATAACTCCCTCTTCCGAACAGCGAAGATGCTTTCATAAACTGCATGGGTTGCTGCATTATGCAAGCTTGGAAAAGCCAAAAAGGTATGTTGGCGGCCCCTTTCCAAAGCCTAATGCATGCTTACCTTTCATTTGCACGTGCACAATCCGAAGCAGCAACCCCTCTCTTATTCAGAGCCTCTTGTTGCCTGAAATTGCCCAGCCTGCCCAGAGGCAAAAATGCTCCATCGCACATGTGCAAAATTCAAACGTGCCCTTATGCTTGCGGGTGTTTGCCCTTATACTAGCGAGCATGCTGTGCAAAAAACACAGACATGGATGCATACAAGGAGGGAGCGTACCCATATATCCCCAGAAGCTTGAAGCACAGACCCGACCCAGAAGCCCACAACCCCAATGCATCAAACTTGAAAGCCATTCAGTACCACAGAAGCAGGGCACTTGCTTTACGTGACTGCCACTTCTTTTATAAAGTAGTGGAGAAAAGCTACTGCATCCGCATTTTGCTTGCCTGTTATCAAATCATTGTCATTGACAGAAGCCTGCTTGGCAGTTTCTTTGCCCTTTGTTCCTAAAAAACTGAGAATAGAAAAACGCCACCAGGCTTTCCTTGCACATGAAAAGCAGCACTTCCAAAGTGTCTACTCTTATGCAATGCCTCTTGGCCGTGCAAAACCAAAAGAAAACTCGATTTCTGTGGCTCTACCCAGGTTTATGCCGGGAGGCACCCTCTTCCAAAACCATATGCACCCACTGCTCAGTCCTAACTGGGGATCACAAAGCTACCTAAAGCTGCAAGGGATTCCTACGCAACTCCTTCCCCACAATCTTGTGCATCCTTTCACACCCCTCCTCTCCTACAACTCACAAGCACCCATGCATTTGCCAACCTCTTAACACTCTCCAACCGCGACCTTGCAACTCCGCTTCAAGCAATGTCCAAGCCTTTGTTGTAACTATGCATGAGCACAGTTCCCCGCCCAACTCAGAATGCTAAGGACCTCCTCCTCTCTCCTGGTAAGAGCTTTGCAGCCCACCCGCTCGTGAACTGCTGCTGCTGCTGGTGCTGCTCCCCGCCATCCACTTCCATAACAGACTCCATATATGGAACGGCGGGCCGGCTGCGTGACGGAGGGAAGGGCATTGGGAAGCCCATTGCACTCATACGCGGGAAGCTCGGTTGCTGCTGCTGCTCCTGCAAGGTCTTGCTGGGGGCGGCAGATACCATTAGGGCTGCCGACACCAGCGGCGCAGCTCCATTCATCTGCAATCCTACCACTGCTGTTGGTGCTCTCATAGCTCCTACCCCTGCCGCTGCTTGCCCTGCTGCATTGCTGACAACAGCAGGCCCAAAGAGGCCAGATGACATACACATGGCCAGCCGCTGCTGCATGTCTTCTGTACCGCTCCCAGTACCTTCACGGCCACAGCTACTGCCTCCAGGGGAGCTTGTAGCACTATCGCCATAACCGCCGTCATTATACTGATTCTGATCGGACGAGGAGGGGCTGTCTTCATTTACGCTTGGCAGCATGTCCAAGCCCAACACATGCGCCAAGTCTTGATCTGCAGCAACAGCACCCTCTTCATCGCCCATGACCCAGTCATTAGTCCTCCTCCGCTGCCGGCGGCTGCCATCGCTGCGGGACTTGCTGCCGGAGAGCAAGCCGTGGGAGCCCTGCACATGGTTCACACTGCCGATCATGCCATTGCTGCCGCCTGCTGCTGCTGCTGCCTGTGCTGCAGATGCTGCTACCTGCAAAGACAGCCTCAGCAGCTGCAGCAGCAAGTCGCGGCTAAGGTTGTCTCGTGCATAAGCCATGATGCTGTTTAAGTTCTCTGGGTGACAAGCAATGGTGGCGAGGTTGGGCTGTAGCCAGGCGTTGAGGTGGGAGGAGAGCTGGTGCAGCTGCAGCTGGTCACTCAGGGCCAGCCATCTGCGGGACAGCAACAGCAGCAGTATTGCGTTTCAGGATATGCCATGGTAAGAAGTGCCATGGGCCCCGTACCTCAAGCCGTCAGTGAAACATACAGCAGTATATAAAGCGAGGTGGAACATACAGCAGTAGCAGCAGCAGAAGAAGAAATGGTGGGCTTCGGTCGTTGCCAGCCAGGAACAACAATGCAGGAAAGATGGCTTGCATTGTGATGGAATGCACAATGGAAGGGCTCAGGTAGAGAGCAGTACACTATAAGAGGTACAGAGATTGGGTTCATAAGCTGTTACTCAGGCTGCTGCAAGGCAACACTGTGCAAGGGGATACTGAGCAATCACAGAGCTGTTATCTCGATAAGCTCTGCCGGGTCTACAAGACAAATGTGACCACCATAATGTTCAAGGGCTACATGCATTAGCTCTTTACTGATCAGTACAGCTGTCAACCTCTTGGAGGCCCTGGCAGTAACACAATTCATTCGTGATATGCAATAGCAATTAGTGCCATAGGCCCCGCACCTCAAGCTCTTAAGAAAACAAAATATGACTGGCTCACCTGAGCACAAAGTTGGGTGCAGCTGGGTCTAAGCTATATGCCGCATCTGCTTCACACAGGCGCTGCACACAGCACTGCAAGACTCCAGACATGTTGTACTTGTCTGCTAAGATCACGACACGCTCATACAGCTCCTGCAGCATAGCACATGAGAGTGTGGGGTGAGACAATGCACTAGGTTTGCTGCTTATCACTGGCAGCACTGCATGCGCGTCGGAGCATGCAGCAGTTGTGCAGACCATAGCTGCTCCTGCCATGGATCAGAAGAGACGACAGCAGACGAATGCATGGAAATGTACTGCCAGATCAGAGTACAATGCAGATGGTAAAGGCACTTCCCAAGCTCCACCGTCCTCGCAAAACAGTTGCATGTCAAGTTCACTGCCCCCATGAGACAAATCAAGGAGTCTCTACGCATGCCATATACTTTAGTGCGTGAACGTACAGAAAGCAGGGGCGAGCACGGTTACCTAAAGAGAGCAAGTTTCTTACCCAATCTTGTATGGAGGAAACCACGGGGTAGATCATATCCAGCACAGCCGCCCATGTGCCGCTGTCCTCTTGTACTTGCAGCACATAGGCCAACCCGTGCGTGCTTTCCAACAGGCCATGCGTGGGCACCAAGTTGATCATATCACGCAGGACAGGGGACCAGCAGGACACAATCTGGGAATGCACATGATGGATTATGTTGTCCGAGCACTTCAAGCGCGTGTCTGCACGTTCTGCTGCTCCCCAGTGTTCGTCGTAGCGGCGAGTGCTACGGGCCAACTCCACGGATCTGCGGCGGTCTTGTGCATCGAAAGAGCGCCTGTACTCTGCAGACTTACGGCCTGTGTCCATGTTCTACAGCAATGGACCGAAGCCTGGGACTGCTCTGGCCTTCCAACTCGTACAAGGTCTACTCAGCTCGGTTCGAACGGGGCCACCAACTTCCAACCAAGCAAATGCAGGGTGGTGGCAATTGGGCGCTAGGGGGCAACTCTGTGTTGCTTTTGACCTCAGTTAACCTGGAAGCGCGGACTTGACGTGGCCAACAGCAACCTTCGGCCTCCAGTACACTTGTGCGATGTGACTCTGTGGCACCACACGCTTTCCCAGTATGATGATATGAACAATTGGCTTACACCTGAACACTTTGAAACATGAAGTGACCAGATTTGCTCTTATGCGCGGCCCTGGCTTTGTGCAGAATGAAAGCAGATCTTCCAAAGCTGAGAATGGGGCCAGCACTTTATTCGCAATCTGCTCCGCCAAAAGTGCACGGAGATACGGTTCAACTTTTGTCACGGTTAATATCTCTCTAAGAGTAAGCGGTAATATCTGTTGCATCCTCGGCTCTTGGTATCTCCTATGATTCACAGTGCCTGTGCGTATGCTGAAGCGCAGCCTGCATATAGTGACTCATTCTCGGTCAGCCTTCCAATGAATTGCCATGAAGCTGCAAGTGCATGCCAGGGGGATCTATGAGCGACAGCACAAGTGGTGGCAGACTTCTTTTGGCGAAGGCAATGTAATACATCTGCCCAGCGTTCCCTGCATGTGGAACGCACATCTTTGTAAGAGGTTTTGGGCACGTCCTGTGCATACACCGCCAGATCTCACTTGCTATAAGAGGGAGGAGACGGCAGCTTCCCGAGTACCACAGCTGTCTCGCTGATCGAAATGAATAGAACAAGGTGTGATGGTCTCTAGTGTGATGAAGCAGGATTTTAATACCTGCTCCACCGCCACAATGAGATGCTGATATAAAGCGGAGATGGCTAGCAGCAGCCTGGACTAACCAGCGCGTCTTAGAAGGCAGAGAGAGACAGAGGGACTCTGCTAATTAACGAACAGGTACACACCTCTTGGCCAAAAGCTCCAGCCAAGTCTACAGATATAGCAGAAGCGCATCAGCCCAGATATGGCAGAGCACATCAGCAGCAAAAGGAAGGATTCAACGTCTGGCAGCAGCAGCACTCCACAGCATGAGCTCAGCTGCTGAGACCTACCAGAGAGTTTAAACTCCATCCACAGCTTCACTGTGTGAGCATTGCATTGAAGTGCTCAACAAAATAGCAACGGCCATTGCCCCTGCCATGCATACTCCTGACATTGGGCACGCATGTCTGTTGCCTCCAACTCTGTTTAGAGCTGCAGTACTGATGAACTGCCCTGACCCTTGTCCATTTGGATAAACAGCTCAGAGCTGCGGACAGGCCCTCAACATGGCAGAGCCCCAGTAGCCCTTTGAGCAAAGCCAAGTGCAGCTCTGCATAGCATAGTATTTGCAATGTTGTGATCCATTGTACACACTTTCAGTTCATGACATGACATAGCAGCTGACAGGGCACACTTATACCAGACTGGATTTGCATACCCTTTGGATCAAGGGCTGCCCATGCTGTTAAACAAGGCTGCGCCAGGAAATGCTGGGCACTCGTGCTAAAGCACCTGCCCCTCACTTAGCCCCTGCATGCCCAAGTTCCTGACTGCAATGCTTCTGTTTAGCGCCATAGCACATCAAGCAGCTTACATTTCTCCTCTGAGACTAGTGCTTATATGCTTCATTCAGAGAGCTTAGGTTAGCAAGATGAGGCGTGACCTCAACAACATGCATCAGCAGCACTTCACGTAAACTTACACCTGGAGTCTCATCTTTTCAATTATCCTTCTTGTTAGATATATGAAACATGCTTCATGTATCTACCAATGGCCAATGACCAATTCGCGGGGCGCCAGTGGGGGCAGCGCCACCCACAAGGAGCCAACTTAGGCTCCAACGGCATATTCAAGTTCCTGTCCAAGACTCGCACAATGGCTGCTGCCAGCCCACCCTAGATCCCGTCCTAGCCAATGTATGTCAGGCCAGCCCTTGTCGACCTGCCACGTGCTGACCAGTTGCCCAGTCAATGGCAAGCCAAGCAGTTTAAAGCCTTGCTCAGGGCTATCTATAATGACTTGGTGAATGCATGCCCTTGACTGCCATGAATTTGAAGCTATCATGACTCCCATCCACACTTGACTGAAGCTACCATGGGCTGGGGCATCACACGCGTGCCGATGGGGTTGCCAGTGTAAGATTCACACACATGCACACACCAAGTGGGCCCATTGCTGTGAGGAGCCGACCTCGGCTTCATGGGCAACAACGGAAGAAACACTATCATCATGAGATGAAGACAGTGAAATTCCGGAATGTGTCCAACCAACAAAATCTGAAGCAGGACCTTGGACTGTAGTATGAAGGAAAATCAATGTGCACATCCCCAGAAGGGACTGGATCTTGCTCATTCTTTTAGCATGGATGCAAACATTGAGCAACAGAACGAGCCACCAATTTTGCTCTTGATTTATAAGTCAAAACCTCCCCTGGTTCCCGGTTCAGGACACTAAATGCAGACTCCCCGCCAGGCCGACACTGTGGGCGCACAAAAATCAGCAAACCGTCTGCAAGCAGGGCTCCTTTGCTCAAAAGTAGTGCACCGTTGACGAGAGGCCAGGCAGGGTAGATAAACAATTGCAGGTTGCAGAGATAGAGAGAACTACGCAGAGAAGGGGGGGATCCCTTCTTGCATACGTTAAGGGAATGGGCCCTTACCGGCCTAACATAGATAGGCAGACTGCATATGAACCCCAAAGCTGTGGGAAAAACTTGCTCTCATATGCTTGGGTCCTGCATGGCCCGGAGGGCTGTGCAGTGGTCTCTCTTGACAAATTTGAATATGATCTGTTGCTGAGCAGGACACTCAAATAGAACATACTTGATATTTTTGACATGCAATTCACCCTGGGCAGCAAGTCGCGTACACCCTAAGACACACACGCTCATCCCTAGGGACTATGGGTCGCTGCCACCGTCCTGTCTCAATTGCCAGATGATGTGCTCACGTGTGCAAGAGTTGCACTGCTCTTGAACTGCTCAACTTGTGCAAAGGGTATTCCACCCGTCTGGCAAATGTACCTAGGCATTTTAGGGGGCTATCCAGGTTGACATTTGCCATCCTCCTCCACCTCCGGGTAGCAGACTACCAATTACATGTGGCAAGCTTGACCTTCTCATTCGTAGCTGTTCTTAGATTGACACTCCCTCAACTACAGATAGACTCCCATGATTCTTTCAGCGCAAAACCCCATGCATCCCAGACTGCTTCAGAACATAGCGTCATGAGGTCTCCAGTTTCAGGGTTTCAGCCCTGGCATTGAACAAACACCCCAGCTTGCCTGGTTGAGTCCCTATCCACTAACACTGAGTCGCATTGTCTGCCTTGGCTGCTGGACTGCCTTGGTAGTCTATTATCTCTGGCAGAAATGTAATGAAACGGGCTACTACCACCAGGGTCCAGAACAGTGCAACAAGCACCTGGCAGAGCACAAGGGCACGGCCAACATCGTCCATAGGGGTCACATCGCCATAGCCAAGCGTGGCCATTGTGACGAGGCTGTAGTACAGTGCAGACACTGGGGAGGTGATTACGTGGAAGTGGCCCCCTTGCACCCAGTAAATCACAGCAAACCAAGCTGCCAACTCCATGTAGTTATGCAGAGCAAAGAGCAAAGTCCGCCGACGATCCCTGACCTCATGTGGCTTTCTCTTCCCCTCACTATTGATGGCTGTCGGTGGAAATATCACAATGTTTACTTGATACACACACATTTCGTAGATTCTATAGCATGCCCACGCCATGTAGGTAATCGAAACCTGCCAAGGCACCAGCGGGCACGTGAAGAGGAACACGAAGGAAAGTAGAACGTTGAAGAGCACGTAGCAATCAATAAAGAACCACTTGTTGCCAAGGCTTCCTCCTACAAAGCCGACCAGAAGATTGGACAGCAGCAGCTTATTCAGGAACTTGAACAGATGACTCCAAAGCCCCACTACAAAGGTATCCATAAGAGCAACCTGCATCAGCACGAGGAGGGTATGACCTGGCCTGCGAATTCGCCATGAAGCCACGGACAGTATGACATGTGAACTTACGATACACTTTTTTCACTGCCTCTCACTCTACAGGTTAAAGGGTTCCGGGGCCAAACTTTTTCCATTCAGCAATAGGGGTATGGTACTAGCGGGTTGGAACAACGGCTTTTGGGTCTGGTTCCGGGAGGGATGCGTTGCAACGCTTCTCAGCTTTTAATGATTTAACTCGAAGTATGAGGCACCTAGCAATGCTTTCTGCAGTAATCGTGGGCATATAAGGGCAAGGCAAAGGCGCTGGAGCTCGCCACGGCCTCCCGCTGATCAACACCGATCACAGTGACGGACTGATCGGACGGGCGCTTAGTAAAGTTGACGCGAATCCATCCGTCTGCCGTCGTGCTATCGTATCGATCATATACAGAGACAGCGATTCAGATAAGGCACCGGGCTGACTGTAGCAAGCAAACACCTTGCTCACGTAGACTATGAGGACTCCAGCCTTCGTCCCTACAGATGACGGTATGAGCTATGACTGACCTATTTTTTACACGCCGTCTGAAGACTCCCATTCCATTCACCCCACGGCCACATGTGCAAACAGCGTACATGATCCACACCAACATAACAAGCGGGCAAGGGCACCTGCTGCTCGGACGCATCCATCCACGCTGCTGCGAACAATCGCATTCAAGCTACACACACTGCTCAACCTAACCAGCCATCTACTCGCAAAAAAAAGGATAAAGCAAACGACCAGCAAACACACTGGCCACTATCCTCCCCAACAGTGCCGCTGTCACCAACTACCATCTCTCTCACTCTTTGCACAGCTTATCACCCTATATGTCACATTCACTCCAGATTACCAGATTACCAACTAGCCCAAAAGGGCGTCCCATGGGAGCCAATGAAGGCTCATAGGGCCAAAAACACCAACACGTAACCATAAATCCAGACGTAGCTCATGATGTATATATAGTAATGTCTCCTGCTGGTGATTTGTTTGCCGTGTCCGTAGTTGGATGTCTGCTTGGGTATTCCTCTTGCTTGGTGGTATGGATTCCATTGTTTTTGGACCCATCCGATGGTGTGTTTGGTCGTTTCGACCTAGCAGCCCTTTGCGGTTGCCGCACCTTAAATTTTTGTTTGTTTGTTTGTTTGTTCCTCATAGCTACTAATATTGTTCCGAGCCAGAAATAAAATCATGACAACAGACATAATGGGCTTAATATATAATCTACCATGAACATAGAGGCATGTACCATGGTAAACATGTAAAATATATACAGCTTTTCAACCATCACCATCGGAGGAGAACATACCAATATGGCAGTAGTAGTTCAAAATGCCTACTGAGATCCATTCAGCCTAAACTATGCAACCTTCTCTCCTCTTTACAGCCTGTCCCACCAATAAACCCTTGCAGCATATAGGTGCGGTCAGCCGCAACAGCGTCTGGACATGCAAGAGGCATGATTGGCATATTCGTAGACCCTTACAAGAAGCCTTCGGTGCGCACGGTGCGCACTTCCAGACAGAGACCGAAACCCCATATGTTTTCTTCATCTACTCTCACAGGATGGACAACATGCTTGGTTGCAAGGGCTTTGTGATGAAGGGAATGCCCGTGAGGCAGGCAATCAGCAGAACAATTGAAGCAACTCACAATCTACCATAGGTCTGCAGCTTTCAACTTCGATATACCACATGGCCCTCCTTCATGCATAGCTGCATACACACCAATGGGATGCCAGAAATAGCAGGCCAGCATCACAGCATGCCCCTATCAGATCTCTACCTGATCTTACTGAACTCTGTCAGCCACCTCGGCAAGACCAAAGCCAGTGACTCACCAGTGACAGAGCTGCCCTTAGCTGTAAACAACACAACCCTATCAGATCGCTACCTGAGGAAAGTGATTTGGACCTATAGACACCATTGCAAGATAGAGGTGTTGCCTATCCCCATACATCCCACAACCGCACAACACACAAGCATAAGGTTCATTGCAAAGAACCAAAGCAGAACATAACCCAGCATGTGAGTGAAGCCATTGCATCATGCTCGAAAGCTTTCCGCTGCTCTCCTTGGGGATACGTCGCTCCATGAATTCTCTCGACAAATTTAACTACACAGGACAGCTGTGACTCTCCAGAACTGCCATATAGCCTAGGCCTGGGTGACACACCCTAAGGAGTGCCTACTACTGCCGCTGGGGTGCTGCTCCCCTGAACATCCCAACTGTGATTACAAGTATACCCCCTTGTCAGCCAGGAGCTGAGAACAGAAAACAGCAGCCTCAATAGGACCTATTCAATTGCTGCTCTTGTTCTTGCTGTACTCCTCAGCTAGCTTCTTACATTCCAGCTTGTGCTCTGGCCAGTGGTCCTTCTGGCATTCCGCTGAGCAGTAGCGCTGCACATGGCACCTGGCGCACATCTTCCTCCCATAGGACCCACAAGGGCAATCCATACCATCAGGGCCACGTGAGCCCCCACATGGGCAGTTGGGGTTGTCCTTAGCTGCTGCTTTGGTAGCGCCAACTTGCTGTGCGTAAAGGGTCTGCAGCAGCATGCAGAGAGTCTTGGCTAGGACGTAGCTGTGCGCCTTGGGCTCTGCGTCTTTGCAGGCTGGGAGAGCTGCGAAATCCAGGTAGAGGCTGACTGAGGTCTGTAGCTCAGGGGAGCACATGCTCAGATCGTAATCTACAATCCGTTTGCCCTGCACGTCTTTCATGCCCATGACTGTGTGGCGTGAGGGGTGGCCGATAGGAGACTCTGTGCATGTGAGTATGGCGGTGAGGGCGTCTGCGATGAGCTCCGGTTTGTCTCGAGCGAGCACCTTCAGGTGATCAACTGTGCCGTACCAGGTGGAGCGTGTGATTTGATCAGCAGAGACCATTGGCCTGATCATGGAGAGAAGGTAACTAGACTCGCATGTAGCTGTCATGGTTGCTTCTCGTATTTCTGGGTCCATTTTCTTGAAAGTAGCGAGCAGCGGCTTACACTTCTTGTCCAGGGACATATACGCGTGGTGTGCAAGAGCGCACTTCGCTGCATCTTCGGCATGCTTCGCAAAGATGGCATTTGGTCCGGGAAAGAAATCGTGACCCGGCCTGCCCATCACAAGCCTTCCGAGCTGGTTGGTGAGCTCCAGCGCCTCCCTATTCTGTTCAGCACGCGACATGGTTGTTCTCCGCGCAAGGATATCTAAGGCGCTCGCTATGTGCCAAATGGATTTCTATGGCCTTGAAGATCCCAAGCAGAGAATGATTGACTCACTAGGCAGAGACAGACGAATGATGAACTGCAGATGTCTTGAAGGGTACCAATGCTGATACCGAATAGCCAACTTCGACGGGGTGAACTGCAACGGTATAATGTGTAACGTATGCCCGTCCACGCGAGCCCTGGATCTCAAGCAGCTCCACGCCATGATAACTTTCAATCTCCCTCCCATCCTTCGGAAGGCCTGAGGCAGTACGAGTGTGACTAGTAACGAAGCCGCCATCAAATGGACATGCAGACGCTAGAACGCACTCGTCACAGACCGTACAAGCACAGGAAACATATTACTGCCCACCAAACACCGCCTGGTCACCGAGCTCCTGCCCCTTCAATCCCTCCTTCAATGCCTTGTCAAAGAAGGCCTCTAGTGTGTCCTTGCCATAGCTGGGCGTGGCCTCGGCATCATAGCATTGACGCTTCTCATCCCAGACCAGCATGCTCTCTGTAGCGTAGTACTTGCCAATGCGCCCAAACTCAGCAGAGTCCTGCAGAAGTGGCAGGACAAGGACCAAACACGATTTGGAAGTTTGAAAGGACCACAACTCAGACACATATAAGTACATTAGACACATGACTGGGCCGACACCCGCCACACGACATCATACATATACTATGTTAGATGACATGTCTCATCTGTATACAATGCTAGGCGCTGCACAGCTGCAAAGTGATATGTCTCATACATACACAATACCCATCTCAAACATACACATACGTTACCTGGTGCAGTCCTCCACAGTATATTAGGTTTGCTCCGGTTTATAGTTTTCCAGACACTAACGCAGTGGTTGGAGACGTGCCATGGGGCGCTGCATGGCTGTCAAGCCGTGCACTGATCTGTGACATGTATTCTATACAAGGTAAACCAATGGCGGGGCTGTTCTTAACATTAGGGTGTTGCAGTGAGTATCATGAGTGCGAATTTGACTATTATTACATTTTATGATAGCCCATAGCAAAAAGCGCCATAGGCGCCACACCTCGTTACCGGAATGTTAGGTGCCAAGTACAAGGAGCCGCAGCCAAGGCATCAACAGCAGCAACAAAATGATGTAGGGCAGCAGCCCGTCATGACCAGCAGTAGCAGTAGGACAGCAGCCGTGGCACCAATCCACCAAAGCAGAAAATGAGAGAAGCCTGCACCAGCTGCGTGCATCAGTCACCAGAACGCCCACTCAAACAGCACCACCCACCCCGTACTGTATCACCCACCCTTGTAACTGGTTACGAAGCCAACTATTCCTTAACGTATGCTTGCTACACAACCACCCCTTCAAAGCAGCCCCCCTCACCTTCAACTGAGGGAAGGCCTTTGACAGCAGGTCCAGCAGACCAATGATCCCGTCCATCAGAGCTACTGGTACAGGGAAGTACTTGGGAGGGAGGCCAGTGAGCCGGAATAAGATGTCTGCCTGCTCCTTTGCTGACAGGGCCTGGCCTGGACCTCCAATGGGCAACATCTGATTCACCTTGTCTGACTCTGTAAGCAAACACAAAGAGCAGCAGCAGCAATTATTATTACAACATCAGCAGCAAAACTAAATGAGATAGATCACTCCACAGCCCTCGGATCGTGCAGCACCCGCCACATGACTCCAACCAGTTTGTTAGTGTGTGTCGAAGAAGACCGATCAGCAGCAAAACTATGTTTGCACATGCCACCTACAGCTGTCACACACGGGCCTGCAGCACCAGTTACACGTTTGCAACGTGTTCCGGAGGTTGGGTACAGGTTATAAAAGCAGGGTGCTGAGTGATGCGACAAAGATAGGCGAGGTCCTGAAGATGACATGTCAGGGTTCGTGCAGAGTGAAAGACGTACCAGGATTGACAAAGAGCCACCACCTCGTGTTTCTCTTTTGTGTTAGCTGCGCTGATATAACATCTGATGGCAGCGCCCATTAACCGACCCATCTTACTTACCTGCTCCCTTTCCCTTGCCTTTCCCGCCGTCATAGGGCCTAAAGTGGCCTACACCCTACGCCCCCTCCTGCTTCCCCTTCCGCCTTCCCACCCACCCCCACAGCGCCCCAGTCCCTCCCCTCACCCACCCTCTGCCCTTCCCCCTTCCCACCCACCTCCACAGCTCCCCTTCCCCTCAAAGCCCTCCCCACCTCTCCCTCTTGCCCCCTCCCCCTTCCCCCTCGCTCCTCCCCTCCTGTCC